>JAUOBX010333371.1:0-10990 GCA_032360705.1 Eupentacta quinquesemita
GTTTGGACTGATATATTTATTGTTGTCTAAGCTACAAGATGAGCCCATGTTCACTCGAGCCTGCAGAATACCTTTAACAAGGCCGACTTGACCTTGGGCCCTGCTAGCGGGGTACATGTGGAATGAAACAATCCCTGTAGCGAATGCTACGCTGTATACTGACCGATGTGTCACCCCTCGTAGTCGTTGCTCTTACAGTCATGAACACTACGAGTTCCCACTCGTGACCAACTAACTGCCCAATGATATATGGGCTCTTGTAGTGCTCGGTGATTCTTATCTTCTTTTGGATGTCCTATATGTACTCTTCATAGGAAATTACTGATCGCAACTCGCCATTGTTTACTCTCTGCTTACAAAGGACATTTCTGAAGCAGTCCCAACAAAACACTTAGCCCCGAATAATTACTCATAGTAATCAAGAATGCCTCGCTGAATCAAAATAAGTGCGTGAATAAAAACAGGTCGAACATCCGACTACACTCTACAGCTCGATGGTGAGCTACTGGAACAATGAATTCATGGTCGGTATCAGTGAGATATCATCACGTTCCTGGAGTATAATTGAATATTGCGACAACGGTCGATGCGATAACCAGAACTAAGAAACGCAAGTTTGGAATTTCAGTCGCAACGTATGATAAATAAATTACAACTCGGTATGCGGCAACTTGCTTGGGCTAGCAGTTCCAACTTGGATATGATTAAACTCCAATTACCCGTACAAGTAACTCGACTCACTTGAATTAGGGAGTGGACCGCTAATAAGTGTTATGAGAAAGAACACTAATGGGCCAGGGGTGATAACCGGTCGACGAGTGAAGGATGGAGGCGAGAAAGAAGAGAAATATACCCACGTGTAAGAATCAAGTGTTACCAGTGGGGGGCGATGTTGTATTCACGGAAATGCCGCTGGCACACTGCCACTGTATACGCGAGGTCTCGGATAGTCAATGGTGTAGGCCTACGTAAAATAACCCAGCAACTCACAGCTAAAAAAAACTTGGATTCCGCTAGTATGTTAGTATAGTATAGGGCACAGAATTGTGAACCACTACCCACCTTAACATAACAAGAAATTGAATCGCTGCACATATTATTATTATTGTAATGGGTTCGCGAAATACCGATGTAGACAGTTTCGTAAGCGGCAGTCCGTCTCTGTCACAGCGTATGCAGTTTGGCCACCTCGATGGATGTCTGAGGTATCTCTGTCATAGAGATAGTAATATTTTGACGCATGTACATTATAGTTATATTTCGACGCACCACCTGGTTCAGGTATATAAGTGAGGTTAGATAATCCATTACAAGATACCTATTTACTGGACTCCAAGGTGTTCAGCTATGTGAGCACCAGCTTAATAACAAGCCGTCTTATAATACTTTTGATAATATATTAATGATAATATTAATTACAGTAATTCTGCAACTGGTCAATTTCGGTTGATTGTGCACATCTATTCCATTTGACTTTGATGTGAGATGAATTGCGTTATTGCCTCATCTTTGTAGCCAGTCGGTATAGCTCTTTTTCAAGCTGACACAACGCTAAGAGAGTGCCTAGTAATATAGGCCTACAAAGTACACATTGAGAAGAAATAGCTGTTATTTTCACACGAACGAACTTAAACAACGGAAGGTTGTCCTAATTCTTATTTATCACGGTATGCCTGTTCAGTTATCTACTTCTGCATTTGTGTACAACGCGACACACCTAGCAGACGACAGTGTCTCGCGGAATTGGTGCAGGGCACCGCTATGAGGCTGAAAAAATCCATTATCGATTCGTGATTGGTCGTTTTGTTCACATGGTATCTCGATTAGCTTTGTGATTGGTTGGAGGTTTATGAGCCTAAAATTGAGAAAAAGGATGGTAAAATGGTCCAAGTTTAAGCCTCAATATCTCGTTACTGCACCAGAGTTATGCTTGTGAACTTTAACAACGAGCTCAGAATAATATTTACTTCCTATAGGCCTATGCCAAAAATTATCGAGCCCCTGTAGGGGGGTCATACGGACGGAAAAACAAGCGAATTCGGGCCTTGGGCCCACTGTCTACTAGTTTTAATATAATGCCTCAGCTCTCACTAATATTCATATTGTAATTGTATCAGCCACTTACTGACTGCGAGTGTGATCTTAGTACAACTGGCCTATGCAATACGGCAGTGGCGGCCGCTGCAGTAGGCACCGTGGTTTTGATCGCTCAAATCACGAATTTTGTCCTGAATTCAGGAAATTTCTGCTCACAGCTGGGACTAGAAGAAACCCTGGGTTGTAGTTATATATTTTATGCAATCATGAAGCCTGCAAAATTCACGTACTAGCGTATCGATGAGAAAATACGGAAGTTACTCACGACATTGTTGACAACTTGTTGAACTTTGAAGTTCAAGTTTGAGCTGTTCAACTAATTAACATAATAACAATGACGTCACATATTGTTGGAACCGCGGGAGAGTTTGTCGTAGTGTGGACGACGCGGGAAAGGTGCGACTCCGGTCGTAGAATCACGTTGTACACCGATATGTGAGTTGCCGCATGCGCAGTTGGTCCGGAGTGACGTCACTCGTAGTAGCCGACGTTGCGGTAGTCAAATCAAAAGCTCCCTAATAGCTCACTGGAGACGGAAGGTGTAGAATTTGATGTATTGCCACATGGCAACCGGAAGCACGGGGACAAGCCATTCCACCCCTTACAGAAAAGTATATACGCTGAACGCAATCAAGACTGGCCTCAAAGAGGGAGAGAGTTCAGCTGTGGTTTACAACAGTGTCTCCAGATCTGAAGGTGGAATCATGGCTGTCAGCCATCCGGGACAGATCCCAAGGTCACGCCATCAGGTGAACCAATGCAAGGTCAATTTGAACCGGCATCACGACCTACAAGAACTACATGCTCTATGTTCAAACGGAGGAAGAGAAGATGGTTCTCGACCATCAAGACCTTCCAGAAGATTTGTGGATACTGGGTACCCAGCAAATGTGTACGCATCTGTACCGCTTCTGTACAACAACCCAGACCTTCCACCCTATAAGCGTAGATCCCACCTTTGAATTTGGACCATTTGAAGAGACTCCCTTCACATATCGCCATCTTCTGCTGAGAAGCAAACGAAGTGGTGTCCACCCAATATGCCTTGGACCCACTGCAATTCACCACAGCAAGGACACAGACACATTCGAAAGAATATTGTCCTCTGTCACACGGAGTTGTCCCCAGCTCAAGACGCTGCCTGGATTTCTCACAGATGGTGAAACAGCGCTCTATAATGCCATGGCAGACGGATTCCCCCTCGCAACTGGACTATGGTGCTTCCGGCATGTCCATGCCAACTGCAAAAAGAAATTGAACGAAATCGGCATAAAGTCCAAGCAGGATAAAAAAGTTTTCCTGGACTTTGTGTTCGGGAGCAAAGGAAGAGGTGGGCTTGTCGACTGTGAAGATAAGGAGGAGCTGTGTGCCATGATGAATGAGAGCAAACGTTCCCTCGACGATTGCGAAGGCAGAATCTTCGGCAAAACAGAAGGCTATACTTCAAAATTGTAGCGGTACATAAAGAAGAGAGAAGACATGTTCGCAAGCCACATGATCAGCTGCCAGAGAAGATAAGCAGGAATGCCCTGTGATGAAACTGGTCGACCAAATCGATCCTACACCAATCAGTCCGAGAGCATGAACAACAAGCTCACACGCCAGAAAGAGGAAAACTCCCATCAGAAAGCTCTCATTCGTCCGAAATGTATGGGAAGAAGTCGTCACACGTCAAGTTGATGAAGTTTCACGGACCCTATGTGGCAGGAGTGATGAGTACACTCTCACTGATGAGGCCTCATACTTAGCAGTGACTGAGGAAGATTTCTACTGCACTTGGAGCGAGGCTGGACGGAATCACTATGTGAAGAAATTCAACACTATGACAATGGATGATGTGACCAGTAGGAAACGGATCACAATGCAACCGAAATCTGGTCCAAATAGGAATTATCCTCCTGTGAACCTGTTCGAACCAGGTTTCAGTGATAAATTACAAAATGTTGCAGATGTTTCAGACGTAGTCGCAAATGCCCTAGTCTTTGAAGCTGAGATGCTTCTGAAGACACCAACAGCTGTCAGTGAGATGCCGACGGTAGCACAAAATACCGTAAAAAAATTCTTGGTTGCCTCCAAAGCATCCAAGCAAGGATTCTACACTTGTACGTTATACAAGAACCATTTTTGCTGTGACTGTCCGAGCTTCAAGTACCAGACTGTTTGTAAGCATAGCCTGTGTGTATCTCAGCAGAATGGCATCGCAATTGAGCAGCTTAACTTTGTTACGAAGAGGAAGACCAAGAAACAGAAGAGCAAACTGCTGAACCCACCGCAGGATGCTGCTGGCAAGAAAGGTGGTCGAAACAAGAATCCATGGAGGCCAAGGCAAGAAGTTGCCGAGACACCCGGGCGAGATGGGATCGGAAAACCGGACAGACCATTTAGCAACATTCACCACAACAATATCCCGTTCACAGTATGCGTCATATCAGAAGAGCCTAAAGCCAAGGAATGCAAGCAATATGGAGTGGAATTTCCACGATTCCAACTCATACGCCCATTTGACATTGTTTTGGCACACAGAAAAAATGGACATATACAACTAGAGAGGAACCCAACCAGCGCCGGGTCTCTGCACAGTTTACCACACGCTTCTACTGTGTACAGGCTATAGCTGTATTACCAGCGATTCGAATATTTCAATGCTTCCCTTGTGGCTATGGATGGAGACACAAAACAGAGGCTCAGCTCCGTCTCACAAACAGCTCCTGAAATGCGAACTTGTTTTGGATATTCTTTAGGCTTTGGGGAAAACATGAGCCAGTCTGCTCCAATATTCATTCAACCCAGACCCTGGACTACCTTCCCCAGACCCTGGGATACCTTCACCATGTTGTGGTAGCCAATAATTGTTAATACAATTCCATAGAAATACCAACATTACCCTTTTTCATATGAATAAGGGGATGCCATAGGTAAAGCCCATTTTGAGGATTCTGGGATCGGGCTGGACTGGATTCTACTGGATCGTACAAACTTAGATCTGGCTAAAATCTGGCCACAGACAGATTTTTCAATAGGAATTAGGAAAACAAGTTATGATAGCACATAAGAGAGACTTAAGACAGACGAAGAGGCCAGACATGTGGCCTGGATTTTTTTTTTTTTTTTATAGCAAATCCGAATCGTATTCACCTCAAACTTGGCTCATGGAACCTTGTGTGATCTTTCTTCTTTTGTACCATTTACTTATGGCCCTAGCCGAATGCTACCTTGAGTAGCTTAGCTGACTCGATTGTGTCCCATCTAGATTTGACAAAACAATGTGTGTAAAAAATCTGCTATGATGTTGCAGCCATCCCAGTGGTTCTCTTTTTTGGCCAATCATTTTAGTCTTACATCTTGGATCTTGTCATGTGCAGCAATTATGGGTTAAAGATGAATTGAAAGCCGTAACTGGCATGAATGTATCAGGTAAGTTTGGCTGCTAGCTGTTCCATTATTTGTTATGTTTTTTGCTCACAATTCAACAGTCACCACCAATCATCACATGCAAATATTTATTTCACAAAAGGCTGATGACTCATCTCTGTTGAATGTTAATTTTTCTGTTAATGTCAATGATTCAAGTACAAAAGAGCCTCAAAACTTGCATCGAAATAAAACATGTCACTACGATTACAATACCGTGTTCGAACCTTCTTGCTGGTTATTGATTGTGGCTATATCGAAAGTATGTAGGGGCGGTGTTCTCCCACGATGCCAACGTCTATTCCGGGTTTGTGAAAAGGGATTTTCTGTTCTACATGTTCATTTTGGCTTTATCATGTAGATATTGTATATCGTGCACTTGTCAATTGCAAGTTGCTCCCCTATACCCCCACAGTGTCAGTCAAAATGAGTACCATCCAAATAGGGATCACCTACTTTATATGGCTAACCTACTTACCAAGAATGGACACTCTATACCCTTACATCCAACACGTATTGTGGATACAACGTTTCAAAACATTGACCTCAGATGATCCCAAAACAACAGGGTTCATCTACTTCATATGGCCGACCAACCTTCCAAGTATGGACCCACTACACCATTGCAATTGATACTTATTGTGTTTATAAAGGTTTCTGACTTCGAACTCTGTGGTCTCCAGGTGACTTTTGACCCTACCCCAAAACAAGAAGGATCATCTACTCCACATGTCCAACCAACCTACCAAGTATGGACCCATTACACCATTGCATTTGATACTCATCATGTTTACGAAGTGGTCAGACTTTGACCTTGGATGTCCTTCGACCCTGTCCTGTCCGGGACACTTTTCAAAATAATTTAGTCCACTTTAAGACGTGAAATTCCGAAATTCCTCCTCCCTGAGAAGTTGATTTATAGCAACATCTTTGACATTGACTTTTATTGTCAACCGGAAGTTCCCGAGCCCATTCATTTGTCACTTTATTATGTAATATATTGCTTTGTTGAAGTTTTTCATTCGAGCTGTGCCAATTAGGTGACAGCCCCATCATCTCTCTCTCTTTTTGTTGCATACAAATCATCGAGAATAAAACTGAAGCTCAAAATAGTCTCCTTTGTTTATTTGACGTTGTGTGTGTGTGTGTGCACCTGTTCAGGTGTGCATGTGTCTCTGTATATTATGTGGCCTGTCACAAAAAATGTGTACATATAATAAACAATCCATGGCAAAAATGTTGAGGGTCATTTGAAGGTCATTGAAGGTTGGATTACTGAACACTGCTGTATCCAGATGAAACTTAGTACATGTATCACACACGAGGATGCAAAAATGTTGAGGGACATCTGGGAGTCATCAGAGGTCAATAACAGGCTGATTTGCATTTAGTGATGCTAAATTCACAACATTAATGGATTGACATGAAAATTGATATATATATAGTAAACAATATGTGGCAAAAATTGTGAAGGTCATGAGAGGTCATCGAAGATAAAATTACTGAACATTGTTGAATATACATGAAACCTGGTACGTGTATCACATGAGGTTACAAATATGTTGAAGGACATCTGGAGGTCCATAACACAGGTTTATCTGCATGAATGATGCTAAATTCTCAACATTGGATTGACATGAAAATTGGTGAATATAGAAAACATTATGTGGAGAAAATGTTGAAGGTCATGAGAGGTCATTGAAGGTCGAATTACTGAACATTGTGGCAAATTCCGATTTAATCCTGTTTTATCCAACTCAAATGAGACAACTTAGGCTAGCATAGTTATGTATGGCCATTTGAGCCAAAACAAAAGTTTGGACCTCCTTTTTACTTCGGAAAAGCATTTTCGATCAGATTTCTTCCAATAAGCATGTGTTCAAAAATGCCCAGAACAAAATATCATGAACTAGTGGCAATCCGTCCACAAATGAGTAACTTATGGTGATTTTTCTGGCTTGACTGCTAACACAAAGTGCCCCTATGAAATGAATTTCGCATGCAGCCTAGGCTAGGCCTTTGAAGTATGAGTATGAATAACATTAGTTCATTGTCTGCCAATGGATATGCCTAATTAGTGGCTACTAATAATAGTACTACTATAGTAGGCTACCACCACTAGCCACTAACTTAGGCCTATCCATCGGCAGACAATGTTTACCATCCAGTCTCAGCAATGGAACAAAACTGTCTCTCCGAGATTTCACAGCTGATAGTATCATCGCATGCTTCTCAGTGCGAGGAATTACAAATAACTGAACATCCCTTTCATGGTTATAGAACTAAAGTGTAGTGGTAGTTCAATACTCGAAACTGATCTGAGAGAGGCAACAACCAGCACTGGGTATGAGACAGTACGAGTATGACTGAGTTCGTCAAGATTCATGAAGTGTTTCCACTCTCATTATTCAGCATGGGGGGTGCTAAGGACCAGTGTTAATGGGCGCTGTCGGAACGAATAAGTTCAGCCACAAAAATAAAGGTTGGTTCATGTCGGTCATCGGGGGTTAAGAACGGTCAATTGAGTCTGTCTGCAGCTGTTGAGATGTTCACGATCGCACTAAGGGTTTGGGGGGGGGCAGAGTTCAGCAAATACTAGCAGGATCAAGGGTTCTCGAACTACATAATTCATGCGAACTTCCGAAGAAGCTTGAATGTCCTTGAAGTTGAGGGATCTTACATGATCCCTACAATTTGGAGAGCAACCCAAGTTCATCATCAAAGCCCGTTTGAGGTCAAATCAGGATAATGATCATATGGCAAAGTAATATGTGCAAAATATTCTAATGAACCATGCAGATGTTGAACTTTGCTGTTAGATATCGCATGAAATTCAGTGGATATGTTCAGCACGTAGACCCTCCATCCCCTCAAAATCGAGTGATCAATTTGGGGGTTAGGGACCATTGCCGAGTATGACAATTCCTTTCCATGGATGAGAATTTCAGCACGCTTGCGGGTTTTTGTGGCATCCATCTCACCCAGTCTTTTGGTAGAGGTGTCCGAAACTGGTCATGAAAGTCATGCTCAGGGCATCAACGGAAGTACGGAACTGGAAATCTCACTCGAGGCACTATATGAATGGCAGTCCTCATTTCCCATGGGAACTTGTCATGAAGTGAAGGCAAAATTGATCAGTTCCGATCCATGATCACACACCTATAGGTTAATAGAATAAGGCAATCTTAGAAAATTGTCTCGCCTGGTTGGGCGATCAGTATCATCATTGGCCGATGGTACATATGGGGTGTTCAGGAATTTGAGGTCAAAGGTCATCTAGGGGTGAATTTTGGTCATTCGTTCCGAGCGGTCAAGCGGCTATTCCTCCTACACCTACAGTTTGAATCGGATGATCATGAAAATTGGTCAGTGTCATCGGGCACTGATGCTTCGTTTAGGTATCTGGGGTCAAAGGTCACATTGCCTCTAGGACCGCGCCTGATGCTCAAAGGTATTCATCCGTTAGCATATATATATAGCAAAAATAACTTTCAGTAGGGAAGGGGTGCCGGGCCAGTCACACGGTGCAGGGGCTGGTTTGTGCCCTTGCTTCTCCTTAGCTACGCCACAGTATCAATCACAACTCCTATGAGTGGAAGGTGGTTCATAAATTGCCGTCTGCGTGTATAATGACCAGATTGACCACACCGCTAGCCTGGAACACCTCCCAAGTCCCACCACCTCCGCAATGAGATCACGCGAGGCATTGCCTTGGTCCGTGAGCCTGACTGGGGTTTGCAGCTGACAGGAGTGCTGTATCCAGGTATGCACCCTCGCCGGCGTGTATGGGACGGGTACCCGTGTCTGGCGAGTAAACCTTGAAGAAAAACGGTACTATACAATATACTTACTAGATCGAAAGAACGCAGCATTATCTACAATGAGTCTTGATATATTAAATTGAAAAGGAGAATTCTGTCATATAGAAATGATTCACTAGTCTGCCCAGTTTGCTGACTCACACCTATTTCCCCTAGTACATAAATAATGACTGGGATTTATATATCCTCTTATCATCGAGCAAAAGCTGCTGCTTAAGGCACTTTAACAAAAAAATTGAAAGGTAATTTACGGAATATCAAGCGAAAAAGTATGTTTCGAGTCAACATTTGGAAGTGGAATGTTTATTGCAAGTTCGAATATAGTCTGGTAACTGGTTCCACAAATACGCAGCAGTATACTAATACCTAATATTTTCGCATGAAACTTGCAAAATAGAAGAACGGCGTGATGCAGAATTGCCCACTCCCTAATCGAGATTCCTTTGAGGCAGACGTATGTGCCAATCAATCGGACGGAGCTTTGGAAGAGGGCCGGAGACAAAGAAGGCAAAACTATAATATCCCAGAAGTGGGGGTATAATCACAGATGTCACCTACCAAATATTGAACATATGGGCACTTGAATTTCAGTCTCTACGTCAATAACGCAGTCCAAAGGATGAAGAACAATATGAACCGTATGACAAGGATATAATTTGCATTCTTGGGAGACGACGACAATATGTCCGAAACAAAAACTATTCTACCCAGGTTCTAATATCAGCGGTGTATCGATATGAGTAGTCATAACTGGAATAGACATATCTGTCATGCGGATGGAATTTGAGTCAATGTCACTTGTTTTCAGTTTCGTCCGCCATCGGCATGAGTCACATTGGACGTGTGTCTGTCGGAACATGGAAACTGTTATTAAAACAATGTCTTCCGAAATGGGAAAGTCCCGTAATGAGTTTACAAATTTGTTGATGAGTAAATTTTATGTAGATATTGTGGATGCAAGATTGTGTCTAAAGGAAGGTCATTTGCACAGTTAGTATAGTTGGATACTCCAATACTTGAAAATAGTATTTGAATAGCATTTTAAGTAACTTCGCCGGGTTCGGGTTCCGATTTTACACAGCGATTGAAAACCGTTCAGTTTAACCAGTCGTTCTTGACGTTTGTCGTATATACTAGTACGTCCGTTTCGAATGGTGCATGGGCGCCGCCAGTCATGTTTTGATGACAAGTTGTGGCTACATGGATATATACATTATTATGTACAAGACATGCGTAAACGCCACTCCTGGAATAAAGAATAAATTTACAGACACTGTGGGACTCGATGATAAATTACATCAACTGAAATACGTACTTTTAGACAAGTATGAAACGACGAGTGAATTTGTCCTCAATAAGTGATATGATAATTGAGATTTTAGTAGGGGCCTAGATGGGTTATATTCAGGTAGATAAAATCTTTCTAGCGTCAGTGCAAAGAACGTAGGGAAATTGAGTAGTGTGTACTGCTAACAATCAACCATCGTTACATGCATATCCTTTACCAGGGAACTGGGGGAGTAGGAGAAATGTATTCCGCGTCCAATTATATGCCTATATATCCTGCGGCATAGCTGATCTTATAATTCACCACACAAGAGTTCTGGTTGTTCATTTTCCAAAAGTAAACGGCGCCACGCTGAGCTGGATATGATTCATTC
>JAUOBX010333704.1:0-10988 GCA_032360705.1 Eupentacta quinquesemita
AAAAAGATACAAAGTTACCAACCCAGGCACTGAATCACACCGCCAGACCGGTTCAGACCGGTAGCGTCACTCTATGTGTCGTCGGGAACCCACATACCAAATGTCATCTTGATCAGTCAAGTCAGGCTGGACTTTGCTTGATAACAAGCTCAAAATACAAAAAACATCAAAATTTCACATTTTCCTCATTTCGGACTGAAATTGACCCCTCATCATAAACGAATAGTGTTCCTGTACGCATCCTCAGAACCTCACACATCAAATTTCGGCTTGTTCGGTCCATTCAGGCAGGACTTTGCTTGATTACAAGGATTTGATCAACATTTTACACTTTCCCCATTTTCCATCAAAAATGACCCCTCATCGGTACAGAAATAAAAGGCGTTCATCTATGTATTGTTGGGAATCCACACAAAAAATGTCAGCTCGATTGGTCCAGTCAGACTGGACTTTGCTTGATTACAAGCTACGCGTATCTCACATCCATCCATCCATACACACGCCACTATGACTGCGAAGATTCATTGGGTCTCACCAGAATGAATCGAAAATGAAGTTATTATTGCGTTTTTTATGGAGGCAATGGTTTGATCAGTCGAGGCAATGTGCAGATGTGAGAAATAAATGTAGTACATACCAGCACTGTCGTGTTATCCATATACGACATTATTATATTTCAAATCAATATACCAGCACGCAGGGATTCTCTGTGTTACGCTTGCAGTTGCAACCATATTGAGTCCCAGTTCGAACGCGGAAGATAATATTTATCTCAATTTAATTGGATTGATCACTGTTTATCTGATATTAATGATCACACCCAGATGAAACTAGAAGTATATAGTCACGGTATACGTGCCTAATCTCAGGATATTTTCAACATTTGTGTTGTCGAATGTATGATATGAATTCACGAACACACACGCATGCCGTCCCAGCTGTAATGCGATATATTCAATATTCTTATTACTTGGTTTTATGATAATCATATCATCACCACTAAGCTTGTGGCAATAGCAGTCTCCAAATTTAAGAATCAGGGGAATAGTATCGTCCCCAAAACACTGAATCAACGAGACACCCATATCGGCCTTATTCCTTCTATAAAATGGGATGCATTATATATATATATATATATATATATGCTTCCCCCTGGATATATATATATATATATATGCTTCCCCCTAGATAATTCTGGACACTCTACAATATTACGACATTAACTACTCAAGAGTGGCTGCCATTGGACTGTTATCAATTGGAATACTGTAGTGGATATATGGTGTACCGAGGTTATATTTAGGTTCGCTGACTCCTGAACAGAGAACCTCGTGTCATTCGACCTCCGTTATGCGAATTCAGTCTGAATTAATACAGCACTGTGGAACAGCTGCTGAGTACGTAGCAGGTGTGGATTAGTCTACATACGGCGGCATCTTGGAGGATATAATGGAGGCAACATTACTGATTGCTGGTCATTCAACTCAGTTGTCAAGAGCAAAGCGAACCTACCTAGTAAGCGCGCTTAACGTGACATAAACGTCTATGTTTATATCACTTATACACAACAACTAGTGTTCAGCGGACCGTCATTGTTATTTCATTACCCTATCGATTCCATTGTCCTCCGTAGGGGTGCTCGCATGTAGGTATCCCATATGTCGGTTGGGTCACAGAAGATAGTCCAGGATGCCTTCTGACTGAAATAACCCCTTGGATAGGCAGTGTTTTATAATGTGTCTTTTCATCTTGTCTGTTTGTATACATGCTGAGTTAAGTTAATGTAGATTGGATAGGCAGTGTTATATGATGTGTTTATTAAACAAACGGACAGAGACAAACGGACAGAGAACATCTAACTAATTTTCTTCTATGATGAACAACCCATGTCCCCATAATAACACGAATAACTTGAAAGTAGAATAATAATTAAGTTCAAGGCTGTACAAATAATGCATGTCAGTGATAATATTTCAGATGTCAAACGGAATCATGCGCAGACACAGACAGAACACAGTAATCGTCTATTCGTCCAAATGGGACATCGTAAACTGTTTCCTCTCTTCGATATGTTCAGTTTCTATAGGTTGGAATACTTTGAAAAATTACACTTAGTCAACGTCACGTTCACAAAGTGTTAATAATAGATTACCACGAAGCTCCACATATGTTGAATTTCTCAACGCTGAGCGTGGGACGTTAATAAACACTGCCCATGTCAAACACGTAGAACATATTAGGTTCCTGTTACAGAGGCTTCACTAACTAGGTCAACGGCATAGGAGGAAGGGGGGCCGGCTCCTCACCGCCATCTTTTCCTCGATGAAAGCACCAGGTTCCCATCCACTGCTGGGTTGACAGGGGAATGACCACCTTCAGCATGCGAGGCGAGCCCGAGTGCTGTAACTACTACTAAAATATACGCTACGACCACACCACAGAGGTTGACAGTCAATATGATAATGTTAGCACTTCGATACGCAGTTGTCAGAGAGCATTTGCCGTACTGTGACTCTAGTCATTACTCAACTAATTACATTTTCAGATTTACCGTTCGAAATATGATCGATTCGAAGTGTTGAATTGCTAAACACCTGCCTAACATTATTGTATGCAGCCTCTGAATTCATCATTCCGATTCGACTATATGGATGAATGGAGCGGATTGGCGTAGTCAGTCGAGCTTCGGACTGCAAGTTTGGATTGCAAGTTCAAACCCATACATGGCCGATGAGGCTCTTTTCGCAGTGATGTTGGATGTATTCCGACCACACCACGGGACATATGAGGTGACTAGTGAGAATTAGCTCACACTGCCTGTGGTTGCAACCATTGGAGAGACACCCATGGGACACGATGTTGTTGGTGCGTCAGAAGAGAAAAGAGAAGAGGGCGCGCAATAATAACATGCTGAGATTACAGTCTGCATGTACTGAATGCCTCGGTTGAATTAGATACGATCACAATGATGTCATGCTAGATATGAATATCTTTTCCATCAGTGAAACGCAGGAGTGAACTACGGAATTTGTCCTTGTTTGTATGCTCACCCTAAATACATAATTATGCACCGAATTGTTCAACCACATTAGTATACCTCTGACGTTTGTATTTATCTATCGTAAAATACAATTGTTATAAAAGTATGGAATGATGAGCTGCTATACATACGACAATATATGTGTCTCACTGATCAGAAAATAGTCCAGCTAATTGATGAGGAGGTTTTTCCTAGTTACTTCTCAAATTCTGCGAAGAGAAATTCATTTGGGTACATATCAACGGGAACAACAACAATACCTAGTAATTACTGAGCGACGTTACAACAAATATCACGTGGGATCTAAGCTAGGAATTAATAAAATGTCATATGAATCTGTTCAGCAATATTCACTTGTTGTACTCTATTCCTGATTATCAATGCTACAATCAATTAATTTGCAGGGTGATACCGATAGTCCTGAATATAGAACTAACTATGTAGTTTGCCTAAAATAGAGTCAATTTGCACTAACTTCCATACGACACCCAAGCTTGTGTTATCGTAAGTAGTTCAAAGTAGGACGCCTATATAAAAATAAAAAAAAATAAAAAATAATATAAAAATGGTATCCCACATTGTATATTTTGTTTTACCTATGTGGCAAGAGTTTCCCAATCCAACGACATTGGATGATTGAGAAACTAGCGAAAGAGTGGCAGTTACAGAAGGAACGTCAAATGTAGTTTCAAGGACATTCGAGAGAACTAACATGATTTGTCCAAGTTATCCGCGATGTGCACACGCACGCTTAGCAATAGATATGGTTTCCCATATACATTATAGTTTTATACTGTCAATTGTTGCGAATATGATTCTGTCAGGTAACGTACTTCACTGACGTCGATTACTCGTATGGTAAATAACAGTAGAATAACCCGCGGTGCAACTAGGTCGTAGAAGCTCTCACCTCTCACTGTTTGTCTTAGAATATGAGATTCTGACACCACTCGAGAATTTGCATCATCATGAAAACGAATTTAGCCATTAGTAGTGACACAGGAACATCGCATACTTTCGTCGGATATGAAGAAAATTGTCCTGTTTAGTACTTGTAGACAGGGCCGTTGCTAGGGTCATGCGATTGGGGGTGTGGAAGTCTGAAATTCTGACTGGAGACAAGGAAATTCCAACTGAGGGCGGTGCGTGCAATAAGTAACATGAGGGAGGGGTCTGTGGAAAAACTGCTGCAATCTAGCACATCTTATTTTTGAAAAAAATATTGACTTTTTACAAGGAACAGATCATATTATGATATTTGTTTTAATGTGCCCCTCCCTTTTCAATTTTAAATGACCTTAGATGTAAACTGGTGCAGTATAGCACATGTGAGGACCTAATTTGTTTCGGAAATAATGATTGATTTCTACCACGATTAGATGATATTATTTTTGAAAATGTGCAAATATATAATATATATAATATGATATTGTTATCCATTCTCTGTGAAGGTGTGCAATTGTGCACCTCCCTATTTCGAAATGTCACCACTTTTATATGGCCTCAGATGCACACTGGTGCGATGTAGCACATCCAAGCCCTCAGCTAGTTTCGGAAATGATGACTTCTTACCAATGGGCAGATGTGGCCTCCCTGATCGGGGGATTTTACAATTCTTGAATGGCCTTAGATGCAAACTGATGCAATATAGCACATTCAAGCACTCAATTTGTTTCAAAAACAATAATGACTAGGAGAATTTAGAAGAAGAAAAAAAAGATCGAAGCATAGGGCACGGTAACCCTGCCAATTACCTGTTGTGGGAACATAGCCTGTTAATAGGTTAAAGCAAACGAAATTCACGTTCGTTTAAAAACCGACTCAATTTCCAACTGATACGGCTATATGATAGTTGAATTGGGCACTGGCTAAATGGTGAAGTAACTACGAAAATGTAAAACTTCCTATCAACAGATTAAGCACGGAATGGCAGCACACATATCACACATGCATTGCATAAGCCTGTGATATAGTACGACCGACAGCCGGCATTTGTCCGAGCAGTGAGTAGCCGAGGCGCAGGAAGCGCGGTAAAATGTTGGGGTATTTTTACCGCTAATTGGATAATTTATCGGCAGTCTTATCATGTACCGTGACGTCTGGCTCTGCAGGAGCTCTCGAATCAACAAACAAATAGTGTACCGTCAAGCCTGTTTTAGCAGATTGACACTTGGATCTTTGGCGTTAATCTATGTTTCGGAAAAATCTGATTCTTTGCACACCGTCCCCCATTTTCGAGGTATTTTCACCTTAAATTAAGTTAGATGTACTTCTACTATTCTATCATGGGGAGTACACATACCAACTATAATTTCATCCACCATCCATCGAATGAACTTTGTCAAGATATTGTGTTGATAAGCTGGCCGGCCTCACAATTGTAAAGTTATTCCCCCAGAGAAAACCCATCGTCCAGACGTCCACATTGGAGTTTGCCGAATTCCACCTCTTTTGACTTGACTCCGAAACAACAATTTGTGTCCCCATCATAAAGAACACACATACTGAGTATGAAATTGATGATCACACGATGATCGAACCTCCCCCTCAAAAAGAAACCCATTGCCCAAACCAAGAATAGTAGAGTTATCGTACCTCCCATCGAAGTCAACATACCATATTTTGACTTCAGTATACAGTATAGAGTTGTGACGTTAATAGTCTATGCGTGACATACATAAACAATAAATACACATAACAATGGTGTCGATGGAACAAGTTATTTGAGTAACTCAACCTCGAACTATACGTCTGCATGAAAGTGCAGCTATAACTCATGGCAAAAATCCCCTGGGAACTATGAGCCCATTATCGCGCATCTGGCTGGTATCGAGCGAAGATACCAACCAGTTCATTATTGTCCAATATTCTGTCAACACCAATACATCATTCTTCACGGTCTCATTCATACGCAAGACTACATCTATCGGAGATAAGATGTGGCATAGTTCCACATTAGAATAAATAATTTGCATATAATTCAATGAATATTCTCATCATCAATCCTATAATCTTATCATGAAAGTAACCAGATTGGATGTGATTGATTTAAACCAAGTATGTTATGGAGTTCATCTGGAGACGAATTTTAAATAGGGCTATGACTGGATCAGTCGAGGCAATGCTAAGATGTGTGGATGTGTCGTAATTAATTATTCCATTGCAATGACACAAGGAAGTTGGGGCTCACTGAATGCAAGTGAGTTGTATGTTGAAGTTTCGAACGATGCTGTATATTGTATACGTTAACCTTGAAAACATATCCATGCGTATGGTATCCTCACACAAAATATGAATAAAACAACGTCCAAATTCCTTCGGCTGGTTGGCAATTCGGATCACATGAGAAATTGATGCATCACTAATCATTGCACATAATTAGTCATTCTACTGCGATGACAATAGGAGGTTGGGGCTCACTGATTGCAAGTGCGATGTATGTTGCAGTTCCCAACGATACTTTACAATATAGCCTATCCGTGTACGAAACATATGAGTGCATGTAATATATATACACAAATTATTATTAATACAACGTACATACCCCATGGACTTATTGGCAATTAGGATGACGCGAGGAATTGATGCATCACTAATCATTGCACGTAATCAGTCATTCTATTACGATGAAATTAGGAAGTTGGTTCACTGAATGAAGGTGAGGTGCATGCTGCAGTTCTAAACGATACTATATATATGTTCTAGTATGATAACCTTGTGCAAAACCTATCAGTACATATGATATCCTTGCACAAAATATGAATAATACAACGTTCAATATCCCATCCGCTGGTTGGCAATTAGGATAACGTGAGAAATGTATGCATTACTAATCATTGCACGTGACTAGCTATTCCATTGCGATCACATCAGAAGTTGGGCTCACTGAAGGCGAGTGAGATGTATGTTCCATTTTCAACGATACTTTATATGACTCAGGCCTATATTACCCTCGCAGGGAACGTATCAGTTCAAAACGTAATACTTGTCCGTGATGTAATCTTATGTCTGATAAGAACGTATGCGTTTTATATGCATCAACAACATATTTCACTTGCTATTGTCAACTTCTTACGCATTTTAAAGATTTGTTCAGGCACCACCAGATTTATAACACCCTTGCAACTGCCCTTGCTCCAAATGAAGAAAGTTTGCCTGTGTATGGATGTTTGATCTATCATACATGTCTGAGAATTTTGACAACTGATAATCTATGAGTAGATTGTTCCATTTTGACCCTCATTAGTAGGCATTCACTTAAGTGAGGGCATATATGAGAATATAATGTATGATCCATTATGTCATTGTTCCGCAAATGATACAGTTAAGGACAAATGATCGAGTTCGATAAACAGAAGATTTCACATCTATTTCACCAGCTCTGACACACGAAGGAGTAGTACGGTCACACATGGTAAGTCTATATGATATAAACCTAACATACCCATCGCTCAGTCTTAACGTATCGTGTACTCATGTTCCCATATGTCGTCCGTCAGCTTTTTAGAGAAGTGATGCTATCTCGCGGTAACTGAATTGATTCCTGACGACAAACAAATTGAGGTCAATTATTTTTCCCTGACAGAACTGTCATCCATCATTCCCACATGCGTTGGTGCCATTAGTTCACGTTCTCTTTCGGGGTATTATTAGAATCATACAATAATAATAATAATAATAATAATAATAATGCTGAGTCTTATATAGCGCACATATCCAGTAAACAACTGATCGAGGCGCTTTACAACATTACCCCCGCTCATTGGAAGGTACGCACTCCGATACTCACGGAGAGTATGTGGCAGCAGTATATATATCAGTGCCGGGTGTACTCAGGTTCCTCACGGGTCCCCATTGTACTGATGGGATGACAGTTGGAGCGCTCAGATTAAACGTCTGAGCTGGGATTCGAACCCCCACAACCCTTAGCATGCGCGGCGAGTGGACTAACCACTACACCACGAACACATCATACAAGCGGACAGGCGAGAGCAAACCCTCGCTCAACAACACAATGGCACCATCGTCGTACAATGAGGCGATAACGTGGCTAAAAAAATTGCCACTCAGACAGGTCGTGATATTGTGTTCTGAGCATATATAATTTGTAATCATCCTATAGGTTTAGCACCAGCGTGAGTCGTCGTTGGGAGAAACACAAATCGAAGTTGCCTAATTTGACGGTGCGGATCCTGTTAATATTTGGAGGTCAGGGCGTGTAGTCAGCATCTGAGGGAGCCCTGATGAATAGCTTCTAGACACCTGAGGCCTGACACCTAACATAATTTATATTGGATAGTGAAACAAAAATTAAAATTAGGTTTTTGTGTTAAATATTCGATAGTCACTTGAGGCATGAAGGAGGACAAATCTCCTCTAGTACGCCAATGGTCGTGTGTTTACAAAGACTACATTTTGCGCTTAGTACGCAGTTGCTATTACATTTCAATGTCACGTAAATAACATCGATCCCCACATGATAAGAAAGTATGCCATGCACCCATCAGTCACCACATATGTTGAATTCCTCCACGCCAAAGTGATGACCTTCGAAAGCAGCTCGCTTCACAGGACGTTAATGAACACTGACAGCTCACTACGGTCATGTTATATATTTTCATTAGCTTTACCAATTATATATATATTCATATATATATATGTTCAGAGTACTTGAGCTATTGAATGTTCGCTAAATACTTATCATCACATAGTACGCAGTGAGTGATTTCATTTCGGTACGTGCTCAGTCAATTACACGGTATGCATCTGCTTCTGGGCTGAAGGTGGTACATCAAAGTAGATGATATGTAATTCCAGGAATGACGGATTTAGACCTAACTCACCGGAAACAAATGGTATCTCTCCCTTTTCACCACAATAATGCTTTTAATTTGGATTGGGGATTTATTGCTATCACCATGAAAGATATTTTGATTGAGAATTAAAAACAGTTAACACACGGCAATTAGTAATGACATGTTGTCATTTGAAATGATGTGCTGACGCACTCGATCGGAAAGAAATTGACTGATCCGCCTTCCGAGGTAACTGCATGCTATATTCATAGCTGCGGAGCTTATCTTGTCATACAGTTGACTTTGCATCATGCTGTCAGACAAACCAGTTGCAACGGAGACATAGATAATGTTACTTCGAAGTTGATAACTTGACACGTGTCGTGACTTTGATTATCCATCGATGCAACTAATTACACCCTTACACACGTGGTGCAAGTGGCGGGTGTTTTATACAAACCAACATTAATACATTGACACGTATATCTATGTGGGTCAATGTAATGTGTGGGTATATAAATTAACCGCGGCCATTCCCTCCTGAACGTATCTAATTATTTCGAACCGTCTGCACCGTACACGTGTTAGCGCCTGTTTTGGGTCGAATATATTGCATACATTGACCCGCCATAACTTCTGGCGTTACTCAGACGTCATGCAGCTCGCACCACAATACTGCTCACATTCATGTAGCTCGCACAGTCGCTCACCCTATCGAACAACTGTCAGACAAAGGCCCCTGTAAAGGCTGTCGTGTGTATGACCTCGTTTGAATCATCAGCAAGCTAAATACAATCAACAATTACGAAACCTAGTGAGCTTTCTTAACCTCAAAGTTGCGAGTTTTCCTGTAGCAATTGCCATCATTGGTGAGGTATAATTCATCTACTAATGTTACTTATTGGCGTCATGTGGGTACCGCTTCGATGTTCGTGTTTATACAACGCGTTTCGCTCCACACTGGTTCTTATTCGCTTTCCACAACTGTTCCTGAATATTCTATAACGCGATTCTTCTCCGCCTACTATCTCAATTTCTCTTCAAGTTTGTATTGCTACACTCCAGATCATAGCTCCTCATCCCAGTGAGACCTCTAGGATTCGAGTAGAAGTTACCCCTAGGGGCAGGTTTCACCAGAAAAAACTATTCTTCTCAAAAAGCCCACAGGAAGATATGGCCCACCATCAAGCAGCATTGATAGGTTTTTTATCACAGTTTTAATAACCTGCCTAATTTCCATCCCGATGATAACGTTTATAATGAATTGCATGCAGTAAATTATGACGATGCCGTCTACTGTCCGCACATTCGTTACAAATGTGTTAAACTGTGCCAAATTGGCAATTTTTTGTACCTATGCGTTTCAAGAGATCCCATAGATACTGAGTGTGTCAGCCCTGGTGGTCATCTCAAAATATGGATTTCGAATCAGATGAAAGTAATATCCAATAACATATATAAATAATAGCCCATTGACTATACGGTTGGGCAAAACAAGTTGGCAGGATTGTATGAATTACACATGCGGTTATCATTCAGCTGATATTTTCAGGTTGACCTGGGATATTCATCAATTCATCAACAATGCTTCATTGCACAGGCGATGTTTAGCCTTCTACTTTTTAGTCAGATGAAGGACTGGGATTACCCATATGATAATTTGCAAAGTACGCGAGGGTGAATTGGGTTGAAATCACAAGGATTTCGAACATGAATATCCGCTTCATCAAATGTTGATTGTTGGCATCGATCAACAATATGAATAATTGTTGTCCAATATTCCGTCAGTACAGATATATAATTCAATATAATTCATATTATACAAGGCACCATATATCACCTGGAGATGAAAATTGCATACACTCTAATTATATTCATTATTGAAGCTACTTAGGCTATCATTATCGTCATCCATCAAGGGCTAGACCTGTGAGAACTCTTGTGGGGTGGAATTCAGTATATGTAAATCGATGAACTATACAAGTGTTAAATCGACCAATGGATATAGCCTCAATTTACACATGTTATACTATACAAGCTGTCATGAACATAAAATTATGTTAGTCATGTATATGACTGTCTCGAATTCACCATCACATCTGTTCATTCTTATACTTCGTATCCATTGGTCGTAGCAGTTTACATGCTCTAAG
>JAUOBX010333815.1:0-10987 GCA_032360705.1 Eupentacta quinquesemita
CCCCCCCATATCGTGTAGAGTAAATCCATACAAAAGTCTATCAACGGATAGTGAGAACTTCCTAGGCTAGAATGTGAAGAGGAAACGACATTTTTAACTGTCATCATTTATCATGACATGCTACTTTATTAAACCACTAGGCTAATCCTAATCATATTTAATAATCCTTGATAATAATTTATATTGAGAAATACAGAATAAAAATAGGTCATCTTTGTATTCATCAGTTTATTCACTTTCATTTATCAATTCATATGATGAATGAACATTATGAATGGATACATCAATTAATTATAAGAAAATATTCTTTCCGTTAAATCATCAATCGTTTCATTTATTTTTCTTGGTTTCCACTAAAATCATGATTCTTATTTTTATTCATTTTCTAACATAAACACCGAAATAAATGTCAGTGTAGCATAGGGCTGAGGCTAAGCCCATCACCAAACTAAACATAGGCCTAGGCTATGTAACTCCGAGAACTGATATTTAGTGGGAGAAGAAGAAAAGAAGAAGAAATAGAGATCGGCCTAGGGGCCTAAGCCTGAAAGTCGGGCTATAGCATACTTCACAGGTGCCTAACAGTAAAACTGAAGTAAACTAGAAAGCTAAAGTAAAACAGGCTCTTGCGTCTTGACTTTCAAAATTGAGCCAACTTGTAGTTGTACATTTGATTTGCACAATAATATTCAGTGAGTTTTGGTATGTTGATTGCAACACAATGACAGTTGACACATCGATAACAATCAGATAATGTGAATAAATTGCCTAATAATATGAGGTAATAATCCTGGTAGTCCTTCTTCTTCAAATAGGCCTAAAGTTGGGCCTGATGGGATTACATTGTCAATTTCCCATGTGTTTCTTGTTTTAAACTCATCACTATGGAGTATGAGCTATATGGGCTAGCCTAGGCTATATTGAATTGAAATATTAGAATTCAATAAATAGCACTCTTCTGAAAAGTTTTGTGTACTGTCACAGTACCAATCGTAGAGCAAGGCTAGGCATAGAGCCTGAGCTGAGGTACCAACTCACTTTTATGTTTTATCCAATCAAAAATATAAACGATATCACTAGACTATGGAACTGAAAAGCCAAGATGATCGACAAAATGCATGCATCCACAGTGTACATGTTTTTGTTAGTTGGGAGTACGAGTTTTGACTGAGTACTCTATCAATCACACAATATCCACAGGTATACGCGTGCTGCGCGCGTTGGATGAATCATTCATGCCATCCGCGCCGTCACAATACAATAGTAGGCCTAGGGGCTAGGCCCCCTATGTATTTGCAACACATCTGTATACTACTGTACTACATACATGAGCTCGCAATGCCATTTCTGTGTGTAGCGCGCGCGCGACGCGAACAATGCGCCATGTAAACATCATGGCTTAAAGCAGTATATAGCCCTCTTTGTGGCAGACTGAATATCACCGCTGCTGTCTTATTGCTGCGTAGCAATGATAGATATTAATATTAATAAAGGCATGCATAGTGTGAAATTATATATAGCGGATATACAGTAGCTGTTGTTTGTTCACCCAAACTATAGCAAATTCATTCAATAAAATTATTCCATGAGTAGCCTAGTCCTATTCCCTGTCAAAATATTTACTCACAATAATAATAATAATAATGCCTCCAAGCGCTTTAATGAACAAACCTAAAAACGGAAACAAAAGCAGGAAAGTCAGAAAAAACAAAACACGGAAGACAGAACAGAGGCGACAGCACACAACAGGATAGGAAACAGAGGAGTCAAACAGACAGAAAAAGCTAAGTGAAGATATGAGTTTTGAAACGAGACTTGAAAGAAGCCACAGACGATGCCGAACAGTTAGAGTTGGGGAGGCCATTCCACAAATGGGGCGCCGCAAAAGCAAATGAGCAATCGCCATACAACTTAGTAAAGGCGCGAAACGTGATCTCAAAGCGTTGCTCAGATGCTGACCGACCGCTAATGATTAGAGACGAATGTATCAACGTACAGAAAATATGTCCCTGTTTCATTTATATTTCCTTTCCCAACGAAAACGTGCCGTTACAAAACAGAGAAAGAAAAGGGTGCCCATCTTTAAGTTCTGTACATCAGTAGGCTACAGCATGGCCCCTTTTGGTCTGGACTTCTAGCTGGGTTGGCCCCGTCCAAGCACAAAGGCATCACGCTGCTAGCAGTTCATACATGATTACAAACAGCTCTATCAGGCAGTTGTAGTAATGCCACCTATTTTGAAATATCTAGCCGTCACGTCATATAGATATTGAACGATATCCGGAACAAAATCCGCAATTATATTTGTTTGCTAGTAGTGTACTCACTACTGGAAATGAGCCAGCCAGGTCAGTAAATTTGAGGTATATACCGGTAGGAACTACACATCATTTGTGATTCTAACTCTCTACTGCCCATCTTTTATAACCAGAACTATGCCTATCAATTTCAATGCCGGTACAATTCTAAACAGCAACGCTCTCCACTACTACACATCAACTTGCTGACAATTCGCTGTAGCAGGCAATATGTGAATAAAACCATAATTGCCTAGGCTATATCTGTTTATGTTTCAAGTCGAGGTAGGCCTAATTCAGAGGAATGTTGTGAAATTAGGCCTTTGATGATATTACTTCATCTACGCCTGTACACGTGAGCACAGGATCCTATTTCTCTGAACCGCATTTAATTTGTTCATACTGGCCCTCTGTTTTTACCATAGTCATAAATCGCGCACGACAAAAATCGTACCGTGTAAACGCCTTTTTGTTGAACTTGCAAATAATCGATGCTACGACAAAAGAAGTCGCGCACGACTTTCCAGGGCATTCACACGCACCGACTTTTGTGCGCGACAGGAATGTTGAACTTTGAGGGACAGGATGCGCGTGAACAAAAATCGGGCCAAAACCCGTTTACACGCAACGATTGTTGTCGTGCGCGACATGTCGGGCGGAAAAATCGTATCGTGTAAATGAGCCTTAACATCCAGTGTGCGCACTGGAGTTGGCAAATTTGCCCATATGAGCGTATTAACGCTCCCAGGCGATCAAGGTTCTGTGGGGTAGCATAGGTTTGGTATAGAGGTCTTTCAGCTTAGCCTCTCTCAAATGATTCGACAGTAAACCCGAAACCAGGTTCTCCACTTTGGGGAAAAGGTTGTGTTCCATGTTTTCTAACAGGTTATTTTGGTCATTTGCGGGTTCTGGGACGTTTCAGCCGCCTCAGCCGTCGGGAAAGGCAGACTCGATGTCAAATATCTGCCCTGCTTCTGGACATTCTGTGTCAGAGTCAAGTAATTTGACTAAACTTAGCTCAGAATCCAGCGGGACACTACTGGCACGACTGGTTTTCTGTTTTTTTAGCTGCAGGTTCGCCTGTACCCGCTGTGACCAGTTCAGCACGTTGCCTTATTTGAGCTTGCATTGCCAAGACAGCGGCCTACAAGATTATCCCAGATGACCAACATGGTACAGCTAGGTCGTCTAAATTCTCGCTGAAATCTAAATCATCTTGGGAGGTCATGTTTGGGCTACAAAGTGGCTATATAAATGGAAACTTTGCAGAGCTGTTGTAACTTATCAGTATAACAACTGATAGGCTAACGGAGCCCAAATGTACAATTTGAATTATGCGTCTATTGCCAGAATTACCAAAACATACCTTCCCTGCGTGGACACGTCAGGAGGTCAATACACATCGAGCAGAAAAATGACAATTTTCCACTGTTATTCTCACCGAGGGCGGCGTTCTGTTTGGAATTGGACGGAGGACAAACTCGACGTAAAACGTTGGAGGCGGAATAGCAATATGACTATTGACTATCGGCAGTACAGTGACTGTGTTCAGGTTGATCTCCCGATACAGTTGTATACTGATTACTGTACTGAAGCATACAGAGTCGTTCAAGCGGAACAAGTTAAATGCTTGATCTAGCTGATACGTATAGGCTATGTGTAGGAAATAGGAGCGGACAGTGAGACAAGTCTGACTCCTTCGAGACCGTCGATGCAAGTGAAGCTGACTCGTGACGCAATCTCATGTATAACTGGAGTTCGGTTCAAATAGTATGTATATCTAGGTTATTATCACTAGTTTGTCGATTTGTTTCCTTGAAATAATTCTTTGTAAAGTGTATGACTTATACAAGGACAATTTATGCTTATAAAATCATGATTGAAATAGGTTTATGTCTTACCCCAAATTAATATTTTATAGTGTCAATATTGCAGCGTGAGCACCGTACTCTTTTCGGGCATCATTAATTATATATATTTATGGATGTAAACAAGAACTCCTTGCGCGCCCATAGGTATATACAATATTCTGAGTTACTTTCACCCTTCTCGACCAACTTGCTCTCGATTTGATAACTATGCTCTCTAATGCCCTCTAATGCCCTCTAATGCCTCTTTAAACAGGAACTGATGTTCCTTCTGAGCACATAAGTTATAGAAATGGGCCTAATATAACTTTCGTACTTACGAACGTGTTTAGCTTCTCGCGTTTCTGTACGAATCTTATACTTCAAATGCTCCCACGAAGAGCTTGATTCGATGATGAAATTAATCGACTTAAAATTTCTTCTGAACCGTTCCCACAACGCGGCAATTATACCAATAATATCTCCTATGATCGTCTACAAAAAGATGAGATGTGTTCTGAAAATTGTACTCCAATTCATGATCCTACTTCACAGAATCGCCATTTCTACTTTCAGATGGGGTCCATCGGCTACTCATATGTATTTCTGTTCCTGTGGGTACATTGTTCAATATGTACTACTCATATACACGCCACCAGCAATTCGTACTCTTCCTCGGTGTCAGAATGGCAAGATCCAACATCATCAGGTCAGTCAATACACATCTTCTCTCAATCACCCTAAATTACTATTCATATTCTAGGTTGTTTCGCATGTGCGGAATTGCTATTGGTTGTCTTGGTGGCCATTTTCAAGTTTCGAAATGGTCTCTATATTTTCGGCAATCACACAAAGCGTTAGAGAGTCACTGCTCTAACGCCTAATGTTTCCGGCAGAGACGGCACATGCCAGATACAGCCCCCAAAATATGATATCCTTCGACCACCAAGTGTCGCTGGGAATCATCCAGAGACTGAGCTAGCAATCAACCAACATTCAAGCAGTGGCGTGGCCAAGAGCCCAACCCCCACCCCGATGAAGCCAGTATATACGATGGTTAAATTCATATAATATAATTTTTCATTACAAATAGACAACAGTTGTGGTCATGAATTTGATCAGTCCACGAATTCCGCGCGGGCAAACGGCATCTTCCATTCTTTGTTTTCTTTGTTTCTACCACGATGATAGGAAAATAGTTGTTTCAGTTTCGGCCGACTCTGACGTTTTCCTAGATGTTTGAAGATGGACATTACTTCTAGCAACATGTTTGATCTTTATAATGATTTTGTTCTTCAAATTCAGTTTCAAGATACATTGCCAGGTTTGCGTGGTGTTGGCAGTTTCTTCGGATATAACCACAACTTTTGTTATTGATCGCTCGATCGGGTATATAAGACAACCATGCATGTATACATGAGAGGGATAGGAAACGGGCAGACTGCGTGACCATGAAATTATTTCAGACTGGAAAGTCGAGTACCAGCTAATTTGAGAAAGGATTGAAAACGTGGAGTCAAATTGCTTGTGAAATGCTTGAATGATTTATATACAGAATGACAGTTGTTCTCCGGAATGAGATGTCAGGTGCATTAGATCCCGTATGAGCCATGTGACTTTCACTACTTCAAGATATCACATCTTCATCAACAATTTCTCTCTTTATATATATGCACTATAGTTAGTACGTACGACTTTGTTACCATATTTAGAGTATCGCCACTGATCATTTCGAATGAGTTACATAATGGAATATTTAGCTAGGGAAAAGACAGAATAACTGTAAGAGAAAAGCGCACAAAACACAATGTACAGAATTTCGAACTCGGTATTGCCTGAGAACAATCTTTTACGCGAATATATATATATATTCCGTTCTTGCCTATACATTATATATTATCAGTATGTCTGTCGGTTTGTTCGTTTGGGATCATGAAGATCTAAAAACTCAGATTCCTTCGTCTCATGAAGATGTTATTCCTTTCGAAAGCAGAGGGAATTTCTACGATCACGCATTGATGCAAGTTTGTGTGTGTGACACTTGAGCAGAATAGTTTTTAGACAATGCGCAGCAAATGTCGCAAACATGCATCTATCAAACATATTGTCAACATATTGTCTGTCAACTGCTTGTATCTAATCTATGGTTATGGTTTGCAGTATTTCATTCATAAGGTTGAGGTCAGTCAAGGTCGCGAGAAGATGTAACTTGTCAGCGCGATATCGAAGGAACGCCAACACGTATGATTTCAAATTAGGTATGTGGAATGCACATATACTGACGATGCCATGTTAAATAATATTTGGGTCACTAGAGGATAAGCCTACTAGATGGTGTGATATAATGTTTTCATCATTTTGTTCTCACGTGTGCAATCAATATGTTGACCTACTTTGACCTTGTCACCATGCTAAATTTAGAGCCTTTTTTGCAGTTAACAAATTATGCGTGTTGAAGCAAACTCTCGAGTCGATTACACTAAACTACGGTACTCTTATCACACGTTGTCTGAGGTTATCTACCTTTAGTGAAAACGTGCTTCCGAGCTATATTTCTTTTTCATGATACCACTGAAACAAAAATCATGGGCTTGGAATGTGTTGCTTCATTCATTTTAGAAGTTTATGAACTAACTCAAAAGAAACTGTTCGTTTGTGACTGGAACAAGTCGTTATCTTTCTGTTCGGTCATGACATCAGTCGCCCATATAAATGTTTTTTCTCACACATTAATTGCTATTTTCAGATCATAGCAGACCTTCGGAGGTCCATCCGTTCGAAACGAATCGGAATGTCCTAGGTATGGAGTTACATTTTTGTCTCTATTACTACAATATAAAATATTTTTTATATAAGATCATCATCAATAATTTCCCAATATATAGATTCACTACAGCCACTGCGGGTGCTTACAATTTTATATCCAATACCATATTTAATATATTTAACGGATCCCTGTACGTGGTTGTGAAGTGTTCAGAACGTATCATCATTGATCCCTGGGAGAGACTATCGCATCAATGTGAACTAGTGTTACCCACACAACAAATGCAAAATATCACTCGGGTTATCGAGACCTCTAGTTGGTTTGCAACGCCCAATTGGACAGACGTTTGCACCTAATGCGAGATGTTCGCGCATTGAATCCCGTATAAGCCACGTGACATTCACTTCTTTAGGCTATCACGTCTCCACCAACAACTTATCTCTCTATATATATACACTATAGTTAGTACGTATGACTTTGTTACCATATTTAGAGTATCGCCAGTCGCCACTGATCCTTTCGAATGAGTCACATAATAGAATAATTAGCTAGGAAAAAGACAGAACAACTTTGTGAGAAGAGCGCACAAAACACAATGTACATAATTTCGAACTCGGTATTGCCTGAGAACAATCTTTCACGCGAATATATATATATATTCCGTACTTGCCCATACATTATATATTATCAGTGTGTCTGTCGGTTCGTCCGTTTCGGATCATGAAAGGGAAACACTAGTTCACGATTTCCTTGATTCATGAAGATGTTTTTTCCTTTTTGAAGGCAGAGGGGATTTCTACGATCACGCATTGATGCAAGTTTGTGTGTGTGACACTTGAGCAGAATAGTTTTCGGACAATGTCTAGCAAACGTCGCAAACATGCATGTATCAAACATATTGTCAACATATTATCAGCATATTGTCTGTCAACTGGTTGCACCTATGGTGATGCTTCGCAGTATTTTATCCATACTGTTGAGGTCAGTCAAGGTCGCAAGAAGATATAACTTGTCAGCAGGATATTGAAGTCACGCAAACATGCATGATTTCAAATTAGGTATGTGAAATGCACACATACTGACGATGCTAGGTTGGTTGAGATCATTCAGGTCACCAGAGGATGAGCCTGATAAAATAAATATATATATATATATATATATCTGAGGGATCCCATAATATTGATGTCTTTGTCTTACTAATCAGCCTATACATTGCCGATACCAGGCCAAGGCAAATGAATCACTTTAAGTCATGGTTGTTCTCTGTTTAGCAGGATACACCGAATATCTGAAGAGCTGCGTCGATAACCGGTCCCTTCTAGACGGAGAGAATTTTCAGCTATCCAACGGCGTTGAATGTACATGTAGAAACAATGCCGTATATTGTGGCGATCGTCCGTACGGTAAGTACACTAATTTTCGTCCCAGATAATCCGATAGTTCATAAATCGTGTGCGACCTGCCATGCCGCTAGTTCCTTTGCGCAGCGTGTTGGCCTATAAGTGATCTGAAACTGCAAGATGTAGGTGAGGTCGGAAGTCGGGAGTCGAAAAACCCACAAAAAATAAATGAGAATTTACCTCTATTAATAATGCGAGCAGCTGTATGTTATACCCTTTGAGGCCAGCTAACGGGATGGACGTCGCGGCTCCTAGGAGGTATATTGGCATAATCAAGACAACATACCTGATGTGATAGCCCATGCTGAGGTGGTAGTCCATCGGGAAATCCATAAGTTGCAAACAAATTATGACTTTCGGATCATTTTCATTACCAACTTGGATAGACAATCTTGGATTTCGCACATTTCATATCGCGTGGTCCTCTAAACTTCAGATAACGACTATATGTCCATGACGTAACCTCTTTGAAGCCTGATTCTAGTTTTGGTACAACACTATAGGAATAATTTTGATTAGAGACTACATGAAGTTGGCTGTTGTCTGCATAAGGCATGTGGTTGAATCAATAGGAGCTAATCAGTATTCCAAGTGGATTTATGAAGTGTATAAAGGAAAAAGTTGAGTGACAAGAATGGACTCTCGTGGAACACCATACTTCAAATCCCAGGCGTGGTGAGCTATATTAGGCCATGATACTTCCTATTGATGTCTCCCTATCTATGATATTTCGTAGCACACTCGTAAAATTATGATATGCGTGTCCGTGAAACAATCTACTAGTTTTGTGTGGTTGCATTCGCCGTTTGTGGGCTGTTGAAAATGATGTGTGTGATTTTCCAATAGGGAAATTCATTGAGTAGCACATTATGTACCAATCCGTCGTTGGATCAAGTATTCACATTGACTTCGATATATATTTGATTCTACCCCCATATTGATGAAATCCCTCTGTCAGCGAAAATATCACCCAACCATTTCAAGGCGCAGTGAATAACAATGTTTCCGGCGATGAAAACATATACTTCACACATATTTGTAATTGCCTACTAACAATTACGGGAAAGTAGGTTTCTTAATCCGAAATATTATGCTCTCAACATACGCCTGTGTGTGGCCTGAGTAGCATTCGTGGAGCGCACTCACAATAAATATCACATATAAATTCTCAAACTTTATTAAATAAACACGTTCGACAGGAGCGTGTAGATCCAGATGAATAGTGAAGAAAAGCGTAAACATCTTTCACTCCCGGACAGAAGACCGAATTGGTCTGAGGTTCCCCTCTAGTATTATTTAAAAAATAACGATATAGCCACGCGAATTTTTTTAAATGGTCGCTATTTTCCAAAATGGCTGCCAATTTGCTTGTGGAAAACTAGAAACCATCACAAAACTTCTGTTCTTTGGTCATTTGTTATTTATTCTGGGGTCTTTTGTTAGGTTTTATACCAACGAGGAACTCGAATATCTGTGTGAAAATTCCACTCGTCCCAATAGTAGGTGTTTTGTGTGGGGTATTGAATGGAAAATAGCGAAAATCATCCTGAAAAATACATCTTTCCATACACAATGTCTGCGAGAATTCACGATTTGGTATACTTGACAGCCTGGAGCACATCCTCTTTTTATTCTCGTTTTGGTGGGGACGTGGGCTTTGAAGGTTGTGGGAACGGGGGAGTGTGCTCCACTCGCTACACACACACAAACACGCACACACACACACATACGCACATCTGCATGACTACATAGATTCCTTTAGCCTCCGAAAAGGAATAACAAAGGAAACAAATGTGTTCTCTGGGTTCACATTCTGGAAACCAGTTACGGTTGAACCGTACACATCTACCGGGAGTAACTCCCTCCTTTTACTACGAACTTGTGGATTTCGCCAAAACAATCGCCAACACCCATCTTATTCGGTGCGAACCTAATATTTATGCATGAAACCTGCAAAAAAGAGAGCAGTATAGTCATGCAGCAACGCCTACAAGTTTCTGAGCCCATCCAATATTTATCTGGTGTGAACAAGCGGCCCAAGTTTCAAGCTAAGTGAAACCTAATGTTTCTGGCGGGTGGACCTCCAACGCATACTATCCCCAGATGTTTCATGCGATATGAATGAAGGAGCTAAATCGTGTCACATAACTACATAATTGTATGCTACATAGCAGTGTCACATGGGAACATTCCTAGAGTAGACTGCACGAAGAAGTGCCTGTATAGTGTATATACAGTATACAGATACCGCTCATTGAGGTCAATCTTTTGGGACTCCTCTGAAGAAAATAAAAATCCCTATTTTTATATTTTGAACAATTAGGCCACACTGAAGATATTCGGCAAGCTGAGGCATGACGTATGAAATTGCCATACATAACCATGCTAGCCTAAGATGTACAGTATTTAGGCTAACGTTAGTTTCGGAGGTCATTTGAGTTAGGAGAAACAGTGTAAATTTGAAAAGGATATACTCACAAGCTTGAAAGATATGTTTAATTCACCGTTCGTCAGTCATAGCCTAATATAGAGTCAGTGTTAGCGGCGGTTGAATCTGCCCCTATAACTATGAAATGAATCTCGCACGCACCCTCTAAGCGATTTCAAAGTCTATAGGCTTAGGCTAGAATCCTAGTGTGGGGGAGGGGGAGGGGGGGGGGGGGGTATGAACAATCC
>JAUOBX010333926.1:0-10367 GCA_032360705.1 Eupentacta quinquesemita
GAATGGAACTTGTACCTTATTTAATCATAGCGACATCACCATCACCCACACGGACACAAATACATGGGGGACTACATAAATATTTTCGGCTCAGGCAATTCAAGGAATAAAACATGACACGTTGACAAAGTGAATTGCCTTGTTAGGCTCCTGGCCTCACTCATCAGAAACTCACAGTCTGAATATTTCAAAGGCAAAACAGCATGAAAAGTCGAGCTGGCCGCTACATTTTAAAATGTCACATATAAGGCCTAACAAACGATCAAAAATATGACGTCGGCCGTGGTCACACTGCCCGATCACGATTCAGTCGGCCGATCAGAGTCTGACATGTCAGACTCTAATCGGCCCCCGATCGAGTCGGCCGATCCGGATCTATTAGTGGTCACATTGCCCGATTTCTCCAGCGATTTCCGTCATAATCGGCCGACTCCAGGATCGGGCAAAAGAATCGGGCAGTGTGACCACGGCTTAAGATGCATCAGAAACGCAGAAATTGAGAGAGGAGAAAATGAACAACAATTGATATGATACTGCATGGTAGTCACTGTAGTCAATTGGAGGCTTTCTGAAACCATTAACACGGAATACCATCATTTCAGTAGTTTACACAGTACTGTGCAGGCCTACTACTTTAGCGCAATGCATGTATCGCAGTTAAATACATACAAAACTACCTGTGGTTAGTAGCTTCAGTGCTAATCTACTGGCTTGGACCACCAGATTTCGTGCGGATGGACGATGATCTTTCTCTGAAATTCCCCTTGTCAATGCTGGTGTTCGACTTACGCTCTTCCTCATCTACCAGTGTCTACATCAATAACATTTCAGCTTCACTGAATTTTAGTAATCACTATTCAATCTGCATCCCACGACCCCATTAGAGAAATAATTTTGTTCATCTGTTCATGGGCCGTATCTATAGTTGCTAGACAGTTGGAAACGGACAAAATAATGTTTACATTTTGAGGAGAAACAATGACAATTTGCTGCGTAGTCCAGGTAAGGCAATGTATGGTGGAATAGCGTCCTCTACCTCTGCAATGGAACATCGTATGAACGTCCGGTTTGGACTGATGTATTCATTTTTGTGTAAGCTACAAGATGATTCCATGTTTACTGGAGTCCGCAGTTTCCCTTTCACAGTTGGGTAAAATAGTGTAGAAGGCTCGTCTCTCCTTTACTGAGTGGAACGGGTGCACCTACATCTCATCTGTGTATTATTTATTTCCGTGCACAATGGCCTTCATTGCTGGAACCATATTACCCGGATGGGCTCCACATATTTACTCAATTGAACAAGTAATTGACTCAATTCCTTTGATAGTGTTGGTTGTGATGATTTAGGGTAATCTGAAGTCATCTGACATTTTGTGACCGAAACATCTTATTTAGAAGAATATGAGCTGAAAATCTATATGAAAACTATACATACTTTGAGTGGAGGGGGGGGGGGGGGCAGGTCGAACAAGTCACATCCCAAGCCTACATGGCCAGTGAAGCTCAATTGACATGTCTCAGTGGACCAGTGTCCCAAGTGTTTTTTTTACATCACCATTACGAAAATGACATATCAATTATACTCGCTGTCAACTCTACCATTAGACAAAAACGCCGTTGCACACATCACACACGCTACAAATGAATAACAAAACTTAGCAGAATATAAGGCAAGGAATCACACCACATCGTTGTGTTCTTGTTCTTCTTGTCCTTGGTCCTTTGTGTACTATGTGGCCTACTTCACATCATGTGGCAAATACGGACTCGTCCTTCCTCGTGTCTCACCGGTGATTTTTTTGGAATAGCCTGATCGTTAGGTAATCCAATCCAATATCTGTTTGAAGTATAACGTTCATTCACCTTTCAACAAAATTGATCGTGGATATTCCATAACTGTTTGTATCAGGTACCGTATGATGTAATTGCAATAGTGATCTTATACATGTGACTGAATTTGAAATCGACATACGATCCGCCCCATGTTGGGGCACCTCATTTAAAGTTTAATTGAAGAAACATGACGAAAAAACGAGTTACAACATCTGTCCTGTGTGAAATTTCCTAGCCCAAAGGTGCATGATGTATGTGGCGTGCAGGTAAAGTGGCGAAACTTTACATTTTGAGATGACCTCACGCGTCGAGAACATCCTTGAATAAAACCATGGATTACCTCTCGATACAAAAAGGTGCAAATATGTGCATGGATGAGTTGAGAGAGCGATGGAGTTCCCAATTTGCAGTGACAAAGTACCCGGCTTCAACCATCGATATTATCATCTGATACATACAACTAAAGTCTAAAACTGTGAGATAATTGTCCCCTTGTGAAAATTTCCTCTGTATTCTGCTCCTTCACACTTTCCGTTTATTCATTTGATGACACTTGCAGCGCTCACATTGACGTGAGTACCCACTCTGAATAGGATGTCAGCTTACATGTTTCGAAAATTCCGTTTTCTGTGAAATTATCACTCTATTCATATATTCATCTTCGTTTCTGGGAACGAGTGCCTAATTCGATTCCCGTGTTCGAAGAAATAGTAGAAATTACTGAGTGGAACGGGTGCACCTACATCTCATCTGTGTATTATTTATTTCCGTGCACAATGGCCTTCATTGCTGGAACCATATTACCCGGATGGGCTCCACATATTTACTCAATTGAACAAGTAATTGACTCAATTCCTTTGATAGTGTTGGTTGTGATGATTTAGGGTAATCTGAAGTCATCTGACATTTTGTGACCGAAACATCTTATTTAGAAGAATATGAGCTGAAAATCTATATGAAAACTATACATACTTTGAGTGGAGGGGGGGGGGGGGGCAGGTCGAACAAGTCACATCCCAAGCCTACATGGCCAGTGAAGCTCAATTGACATGTCTCAGTGGACCAGTGTCCCAAGTGTTTTTTTTACATCACCATTACGAAAATGACATATCAATTATACTCGCTGTCAACTCTACCATTAGACAAAAACGCCGTTGCACACATCACACACGCTACAAATGAATAACAAAACTTAGCAGAATATAAGGCAAGGAATCACACCACATCGTTGTGTTCTTGTTCTTCTTGTCCTTGGTCCTTTGTGTACTATGTGGCCTACTTCACATCATGTGGCAAATATGGACTCGTCCTTCCTCGTGTCTCACCGGTGATGTTTTTGGAATAGCCTGATCGTTAGGTACTCCAACCCAATAACTGTTTGAAGTATAACGTTCATTCACCTTTCAACAACATTGATCGTGGATATTTCATAACTGTTTGTATCAGGTACCGTATGATGTAATTGCAATAGTGATCTTATAGGTGTTGCTGAAGCGTTTTTTCTGACAGAGAGAATAACATTATCCGTGCGAAACACATAGTTAACTCTGAGACTGACATTATGTGACCTGGGTTTGGGCGCTCGGGTAAAGTTTGTAAACATGACAGAAGGAATACCAAACACATGTCTCACGTTAATGACTCAACACGACACTGCCTGGTGGATATGCTGTGCAGGTGAAGTTAGGTTGGTTTATATTATAAGATATTCTTACACACCGGGAACAACTCTGACTGAGTGACTGTTATTGAATTGAACAACCTGTCTATGAATACAATATAGAGGAAGGAGTTTTCCAAGAAGAACGCTGCAACCTCTGTAGGGAAATTGAGAATGTATATAGAAATAGATCAACTTTCACGTAATCTCTTTCCGTGAACCTAAACAGCAGGATGAGAAGATGTAATTGAATAATATGGTAATGGTATGCAGGCAGGCAGGATGTCCGTTGGCCAAGTCAAGTGTTATAGAAATGTTGAAGGAATCATAAACAGAACTCTCGGTTTATCATCCTATTATGTTTCTCAATAACATGAACATTGCATTCATCATTTTTCGTAATTGCATATTATATAATAATGTCATGCATACAGGTTAGTTGCAACGAAACTAGGCAAGTTTTTCGCCTATCAATTGAACGCAGCACTACGAAGCTACGTAGTCCCCGAGTGAATTGTTATAAGAGATGTCCCGGGTTTTCTGAAACGGAACCCTTAATCTCCCATTCCAATTTATTTTTCAGTCATCACATAAGCATTGGGTACATGAGTGCTGCCATTGTTTGATCATTGCCGTCATTGTTTTGGGAATTAGGCACGTTTAATAACCCTTTAGGTAACATTCTCATTCAGTACTTCAGATAGCTACCTTTATTGGATTATATTACTGCTTGTTCTATTGTATTTGTGCAGAATGTTCAAGGTTACATGTGACTGAATTTGAAATCGACATACAATCCGACCCATGTTGGGGCACCTCAATTAAAGTTTAATTGAAGGAATATGACAAAAAACGAGTTACAACATGTGAAATTTCCCAGGCCAAGGGTGTATGATGTCTGTGGCGTGCAAGTAAAGTGGCGAAACTTTACATTTTGAGAAGACCTCACGCGTCGAGAACATCCTCGAATAAAACCATAGATTACCTCTCGATACAAAAAGGTGCGAATATATGCAGGGATAAGTTGACAGAGCGATGGAGTTCCCAATTTGCAGTGACAAAGTAACCGGCTTCAACCATGGATATCATCATCTGATACATACAACTACAATTTTCGAACTGTGAAATAAGTGTCTGCTTGTGAACATTTCCTTTGTATTCTGCTTCTCCACACTTTCCGTTTATTCATTTCTTGACACCCGCAGCGCTCACATTGACATGAGTACCCAATCGGAATAGAATGGCAGCTTACATGTTTCGAAAATTCAGTAACGTTTCTGTGAAATTATCACTATATTAATATATTCATCTTCGTTTCTGGGAACGAGTGGCTAATTTGATTCACGTGTTCGAAGATATAGTGGTGGATTCGTCTTGCTAGCCAATACCTTTTCAGTTGCAGTAGCATATCATAGTTCACTAGTCTCGACATTCATTGATCATCGGGGATCAGCTCTCTTTCTTGTCACTACTGATGAAAACTGTCCTTTATTTCAACGAATAAGTATGCAGTTGCCTTTCTGGGCGAAGGAGCCTGAGAACTTCATGACTATTTTCAACTCATTGAACGTCATGGGGTCAATTTGTTTTCTGGAGACATTCAACCTGTGAGGGCAGTCATAAAGCAGTATGTGTTTAATGGTTTGTCCCTAATGAGTCAGCGCAGTACCTTAGAACATCTGATTATTGAGTATTTCCGAGTAGTATTAATCTGAACCCGGGTCATGGAATCATCTCCTAACGACATCATTATAGATCTCGCCTGTTTAACGATGTGTTAATGTGTCTGGTTTGTCAATTCACTGAGTGAAAGCTCGACAATGGGGCGAGTTTAGGTGATTGGAGTGATTCAACAGTTTAGTCTGGCTCATTTTGAGACAATATCTTCGCCGTGTCTTTTTAACCACCATGCCGCAATCGTTCTGCCAATTACTTCGGCGAACGTGATGTTAGTAGTTTGCATCGTACACGCAAAACTCATTTTGGGAACCATGTACCCAATCCCATGTATGTAAATTTATACGGACATGAGAAATAATTTGTCTGCGCTATATATAACTGAGGAAAGGAGATCTGGCCAGGCCCGTCCAATCATCCACGTTACCAAACCATGGCCAGTTTCACCATAACATACGTGAGTGCGCAAATTTCGGCATTCCTACACTATTGGTCGCACTACTGCACTATCGCACAAAATATTCTCACTGAAATATATACGTGTTTATCGATTTTAAATGTTATTGGCAAGTGAGTCAAATTTGATTGGGTCTCAATAATTCAGGGGATGCAGTGTACCTTTTTCAAAATTAACTATCCTCGAACAACGCATACCGATCGTCGATGGATATAAATAGATATTTGGTCAAGTTATTAGATATCGAAAAGCAACACTGTGTTTTAACAATATTGAACCATCCAAGGATAATATATAGTTTTGTGGACGAATATTAGCATTGCCTTTAAAAATGTCTTCAGACATGGAGCAACCCTAAGAAGGTTGGTCTGAAAAAAACGTCCCAAATTGTTATCTCGAGTCCCACATATCTGCAAATGATGTAATTTCAGAGAAAACACGTTAGAACTCATCGTTTGAGGGTCAGCATTGAAGGCTGTCCCCTATGTTCATAATTTTTCTTAAGGCTGTCTTGTCGTCGATATGTTGTGGTTTACGTTTCAATGAACATCCTGGATACGATTTGGTTTCCACGACGCCTATCTTGTCATCACTGCCGCTCTCTCCGGGATCGCTAAACGTGGTCAGGGAGAACCACGCATTCTATATGATACGCTCCTGAACTTTCCAATCGAACATTTATCATGTTCACGCCGATTTGGTGAGGATGGGTACGTTTTTCCGCGTTAATGTATTATGCTCTACATTCATGTGTGATAAGCACTAACATCTGGACACGTTATAAACCAGGTCATTACGCGATAAAGGGTGAAAGAATCTGTCTTTGGCGTGCCAACACATTGATCTGCTCAGACTGCACACTGTCCGCGTAGTCCCCACCTTCGCTGTTTCCTACAGTGACCTGTGACATTTTTTTGGAGAATAACAGTGAACTGGCTCATTAACTGGATCTATGTTACGATCTCTCCTATAAAATATTTCATCATTCACCACCATATCTCTTCATTGCGTTACACATGACTGAATATCAATTTCGATGTTAGGGCACCCCGGTTAGAGTTACGTCGAAACACCTTTCGCTATTCTGGAAATGTGACAGGCTGACAGCCTGTCCAGAGATGTGAGCTCAGTTCCCCTTCCCTGCCTAATTCCCTTTTAGATTTCAAAACTGTTTGTTAGTTTGCTTCATTGGCCAAGTTTGTAGAATCAGGGACCAATTGCCATCAGTTCCACAACTAACGCTGACCGCTAATAGACGACGTTCCCGATAGCCCAGACAAAATGTTTTTAAACTTGACATTTTTCAAAACGTTTTGTGCTACCTGGGATAATAATGGAGGTTTCTGTTTTGAAACTCGCAATTACCATATGGTGCCCGGAACTCATCTTCACCGGCTGCTTCCACGCGTCAACAACAGCTGCTCGTGGAAAAGTCCCACATTTGGCAACATCCACGTTTACTGTCTCAACAAGATCAACAGTTAGTGTTAAGGCGAGATTTATCATTAAGAAAATGGATACAATCTTGTCACATAAAACTTGTTATATGTCCTGAAGAAGCATGAACAAAGCGTTCTCAATATCTAGTTTCAGTACCAGTGACATATCGTCGACCAACTGATCTGGGGGGATTTTCAATTTCCAAATAAACTAGTAAATAAGTTATTAAACGCTCGCGCAGGTTTGGTATTATACGCGCTTGCCGATGAATACACTGATCCTCCCAACACGTAATCATCCCTGACATTATGACACACGAAGGTGTCTTCAACACCAGTGTCGAAGTAAATTGTTCCTATACGACACGAAATTAACACTCGGCAGTGAATGCATTTAAAGACTCATCCAGGAATTGGTGAAGTATTAGTTCCTATGCATACATGTTAGGACGGTTCACTAACGTACCGCTGCTATCCACAAAATACATAGTCAATGGCGATGCGAGTATAGAACACAGTTTTCTACAGCAACTCAAGCCTTATGAGCATGATGAATAGAAACTATTTTGGGTATTGGGTTGGATGATGTAGCGAATCCGAATACAGTGTTTTCGAACAAATGCTTTCAACCGAGTTTGGATCACGAATATGATCAACAGTATGTATTCCAGGGGTAGGGAGTTGAATGATATTGCTATATACGCAAGACCTCTAAAATCCAAATACGAATTGTCTTCGAATATGTTAGCCTATCCATATAGTTCAGGTAGTACATGCCTCATGGCACGAGTTGATGCAATATCTGCGAACAATTACACCCATTTCATCGCAATGGACCCCAACTCTGATTAGTTTGTTTTATTTGAGTGCCCTTTTCCGATTGTATTTATGGTAGGCTTAGTCAAGCAAATGAATCAACCCTTCTAGCAGAGGTATTTTTGTGGTATTTCGTGATGTATTCACATATTCCATTATCATTTATTTGTCCATTGGTATTTTCTATACTGACAAGTCATAGTTCCCTCGAAATCCTCGTTTCCAGACAACTACGTATTACATTAGTGGCGAATTCAAGCACCAGCAATTCGGGAAACTAACAAGCTAGTAACGACATTTTTATGAGATGAAGATGGTTGCATTACTACGTGAAATAATCGCTTGAAATTATTGTTTCCCAACAAGAACCTGTGAGGATAACACTCACCCTTAACAGGAACTTCTTCCCTTTTTGGAGAGGGGGGGTGCATGTTAGTAATTACTCAATGCCACTCTATCTGAAAATTTTCCCTAATTATGGAAGGAACGATATTGGTGAGAGATTCATCCTCCAACTATCACAACTATAAGGCGGTTCCGATCATCTCTACACATTTCGCTGATATTATCTACAAAGAATACACAGTTTCGATGGACGAACACCCCTGTGCATCCTTCTGAATCAAATTATATCGGTATAATTGAGTCAGGTTATATAATTATGTTTGGTTCAGACGAATTTTTCTTTGGAAGCTCGGGAGACGGGAAAACCCCACTACGAATGAATTACCATTAGGAAGCAGGAACCGCCATAACGGGTTATCCTTTTTTTGAGTAGGCAATTACCGATGCAGCAAGAAAACGAAAAGTTGGGACAGAAGAAGAGGAGGAAGGGGGCACAGGTGTTGGGTTAGTCAGACTCGGGTACTCCGTCAGCAGCGGGAGCGAGTGTTAAATATGATATATCTACCTACAGTGGCTGCGTCCCCAAGGAGGCAACGAGTTGCTCGTGGGAAGGTGATGGGGTGAATGATCATGGTGTATAATCAATAATTTGACCAATCACTAAATTGCAGTCATGAGACGCATGTATCAAGACCAAATACATATAGCTGGAAACACTTGGAAAGAGTCATTGCCAGCTATTTGGAGGGTTTGAAAATTTAACATTTCTTTCGTGCGCTACTGGTCAACCGCATATTCCTCATATTTAGCAGTTTCATCAAATTAGTGATTTGTTGTTCAGTCATCAACTAAAAATCAGAACATAGATTCAGCATATTAGTAGGCGAAATATAGCACCATTTTGCACCCAGGACCTTCAAGGAATCCGACAAATATCAAGGTGAGAGGGACACCTCTCCACTCTTGAGACGCAACTTTTCCCCCTCACAGCAAAATCCTGGCTACGCCACTGCTGATAAGGATACTGTACAGAGTGAAAGAAATGCAAATAGACCGAATAAATGTGACAGGAAAGTCAAGACCCTATCTACACTCACCTATCGACCTAATACCAAGAAGGAAGGGTTCAGACCAGGCGATCCTGTGGGATTCCAACTACCGTATTTGGTTAACATCTGTTTTATTGTACTGAGTGCTAAGCAGAGAGTATCAGAATGACTGAAGTCAAGTTCACATGGCCTCGAAAAAGGAAATTCGTCATGGGAGGAAATGAATTTGACACAGTTTTCACTATACTGGCATGCAACATACATTGAAATGTGGTATGGTCTCAAAGTTGTGATGGTGATCGCTGATTTCGGAAGTCGAAACATGGTCTGGCATCGATCTTCTTCACTATTGATTTCAAAGTACATTAGCTGACTCTATTCCAGAACAGGTGCTCTATGCTCTCGTGAGATATATCGACTCCGAAAGACAGGTGAGTCGATATTGGATGGGATAAACATTCGGACAAACATCCGCTCGTTGGGAAACGTGGCACTCCATGGAACATTAGCCATAGCGGGTCGAGGAAGGAATCATTACGTGCTGGTTGTAACACTTGTTGATATATTAACCCGGAGATGTAGGGTGAACACCCTTGATGTAGGCAGAAATGCGTACTGGAAGAACTGGACGGGATTTCAATTTAGGGCACTAGTATCAACATATTCACATAAGAATACAAACATCTGTTACATAAAAGCAAACCTCGTCGGCAAAATCGTCTTGCAGACACAATATATATTGATCTATAGGTTACTATTTCAAATTAGTTCATTACGGCAACAAAAACAGCAGAGAAGTCTCAAACCCAACTATGGATATAATACCAACATGATATCGTGAAAAAAATACTACGTGTCTCGAATTCTCATTTTCAGGTTCACCAGTAGTTTTCATGCATTAGGTTCGTAACGTGTGCTCATATGCCAACATGGGCTGTTGCGAACACATCGAACTTCATTGATTTCATTAGCTTGATGAGATATGCGGGTTATATCTAGGAGCACCTCCTCGATTATCTTGCAAAACAGCACATTTGTATGTGAGCGTTCAAACGTCAACATCAGTGGAAGATATATACGACTAATACGTT
>JAUOBX010334037.1:0-10987 GCA_032360705.1 Eupentacta quinquesemita
TTTTCACGGATAAATGGATACAACTTTCACGCGCTACGGATCACGCACAACGCATCGCGCACACGCATCACGCACTAAGCACCACGCATCCCGCGCAAATGGATGCCTAGCTTTACTTGAATATACATTAGACTGTAGCAGTAGCAATACAGATGAGAGTTGACGCCAATTGGTAGACAACTGACAAGTAATTGGGCAACATTTCATTTTCGATAACTGAATACAATAAGCATTCAAGTTCGTCAGGTTTCCATGGATGGCGAAGATATTGAATAACCACGCTCTCGGTGTCCAGTGGAAAATGTTGGCGGTGAACTACTGAGAGGGACGGAATCATGCATGGTGCAGTGCTTCAAATATCGTTATCTGGAGCTTGAAATCAATTTGGATGATACATCTGAAACTAACTGATTTCTTCCTGGCGAACAATGTTGAATATAATTCAATACCGTTCATATTTTCACGTTATCACGTATCAGCTAAAAGTCCGTGTGCGCCTAGTCTAAGTACTAAATAAAATAGTACCAGATGTATAATCCACTTGATCGTACCTCCGACCCAGGGCAAAGTTTGATTCTGCTCTGATTTATCTCACTAAAGAGTCTGCGAACCGTCGAATCACAGTCTGAAGAAAATTATGTGTGTTCTAGTTTGACATTCCCAGCCATTTTACAGTTACTACCTTCATTTTCTCATCAGGTCCAGGTTGCACTGAGTAACTCCACAGATACCATAGTCGGAAAATGTATGCCTGTCCTTGTATCCAAATCGATGGATACGTATAATCCACTTATACTCATATCGCTACGCGTGTATGATAAGAAGAAGGTCATTGTGACATGTTTATAGTGCCTATATATTATTATATATAGAATCGCACTCCCCTCGTACATCTACCGCAGTATGTAGTTGTGTATAGGCATCCATACATATAAGTACTCAAACATACATATAGACGGGGGTACAAGAAGTGTATTCATAGTAGATCCCCGTTACTAGTTCTTAGGTACATGGTATATGTACCTCATGGTATATATATGTACCGTATTTACCTCATAACTCATTCCAATATTGTATTGCTGCAATCCCAGGAAGTGAACTTCGTCGACAAGCCCTCAAGGTTTTTTCTAGTTCACTTCCTTCCACTTATTGACATTTTGTAGTCATGTAATATTGTATGTATCATATATCATGAATAGTGGAAACCAAATAAATATATCAAATATATCAAATATATATATAGTATACGTTAAAGGACGTAACGAGAGTCGTCATAATCGAAGCTAATTTCATAGAGGATTGACAAATACTCATATCAGGTCAAACCCGCCGTACGTTTATACGACTTTCCGTTACAGAGTTACAGGCCTCCGAAGTTTGTCCCATGGTGATTGCGCAATACAAATAACATCCCACCATGCGATATTAATTGATGTCTTGGTTGTACAAATCTGCAAAAATTGTTGTTTTCTCTTGAAAATTATTGATAGTTTCACTTGGAAAACCTAGTGGCCAGTGAGACGAAACTACGTTTGATTAGATGGTGGGTGCCAGTAGATACCTCCGTAGGAATTACGAAGAAAAATATTCGTCGAACGTTGATGTATGAACATAAACTAAAACAACGGAATACATCAGTAGTTGTCTGAGTTATACAACAGCGACGTCACAGGTATTGCACAATCATTATGATTGATCAAACTGAAGGTGAATAACTTTGCAACGGAATATTGTACCAAGAGGGAGTGTGAACCTGAAAGTCGTAATTCCTGAAGTTCGTAATGCTCTATAACATTGGCTTTGTTCATGACGATTCTTGAGAAACCCTTCAAGGGTATGCGATGTGTTTATATTGTCGTATTCTAAGATATTTACTATCAAAACTCGTACACCGCATCCCCCCACAAATACAGTGATATAATGCATGAACTCGCATGAGTAGTGGCATTCAACTGTGAAAATCATCGAATGACGTGTAAACTGAAGTACACAACGTGATTTATTCATAGTCTATCCTCTTTCCTAGTTCCCAAGAAGGTGTGGTGTATACGCATATTTAAATTTTGGGATATTGCCGATATTGACGTTCCCCATGATAGTCACCATCAAAGCTTGAAAGTATCTCTCCACATACAGTTATACGGTGTATAGCCCGCATGAGTGGTGGTATTCAGTTGTGAAAATAATCAAATGGTGTGTAAAATGAAGTACACAAAGTGATGTATTTATAGTCCATCCTCTTTCCTAGTTCCCAAGTGCGTGGTGTATATGTATATTATAATTTTAGGATATTGCTGATATCGACGTTTCCCATGATAGTCACCATCAAAGCTTTAAAGTACCTACCCACATACAGTTATAAGGTGTATAGCCCGCATGAGTGGTGGTATCCAAGTGTAGAAATCATCGAATGGTGTGTGAAATGAAGTACACAACGTGATGTAGTCACAGTCCACCCTCTTTTCTAGTTCCCAAGTGCATGATGTTCACTTATATTATAATTATAGGATATTGCTGAAATTGACGTTCCCTATGATAGTCACCATCAAAGCTCGAACGTACATCACATCCAGTAATACGGTGTATAACCCGCATGAGTGGTGGCATTCAACTGTGAAAATCATCAAATGATGTGTAAAATGAAGTACTCAGAGGGATGTATTTGTATTCCGTCCTCGTTCCTATGATATTCACTATCAAATTGTGAACGTACTTCACCCCGCACACGATAATACAGTCCATAGCCCGCATTAGTGATGACCTTCAACCATGAAAACCATCATAGGATCTACTGACTACACAGAGTGTATTTATAGTCAATCATCGTTTTCATTTTTCATAAACGTCGTGTAGGCCATACAAATAGTATAGTTTGGAGATAGACCTATGTGGCACACCGACATTGACTTATCCTATGATAATCATCGCTATGAGATGAACGTACTCGGAACACTCGTACTGGCTCCATCTATGTCAAGTTTCAACATAAAATATTGTCGAATTTGCTCTGATCAAACTCTCTCTGAGCCCAACGAACTACATAGATGAACACAGTGTACAATATACGGATAATCGCTCCTTGCCCTTCGCGAATGATACAGGCTCGTTTATTAATAGCTAGATGAATGGCAACGGGAGTCGCCTGTCACCAAACATAAAAAGCTTCCACGTAATGGTTCATTCAAGTTAGTATTAGTAAATATTTCGTGTCCGGTGAATATGTCTTTTTCAATGATCATAATCACTGAATATATCATTCATATTATGACAGTTTCCATGGCCTGAGGATAATCTGTCAATTTTTCAGATTTTCAGAATAAATTGAACGTGAGTTCGATTTTAGGATAGGCATTCATATTATTCTACAGATGTACATGTATAGATGATATACTATAAATCTATAATGGTGCAGAGAATACAGGGGTAACGGGGTACTATTTCGACAGTTGCTACAAAGGTGATTTTAGTAGCGTTCGCACAGCTGTGTTTCAGGGCTGGGACAAGATTAGGAAACACGTTGACTTTTCAACCGTTCCATGATTAATGTTAATTATAAGATGCTTCCGGAGCCACGACATGGGTTTTGATAGTGACGTTGGGGGCTTGGAAAAGGTTATAGCTCCGATTGTACCTGAGGCTTCCAGTTACGGTATCTATATTTGGGATTTTTCAAAAGTATTTTTTTTATTCACTGATAGTTTGACATGGACCGACCAATATCTAGTCAGGAATACCGAGCTACCAATGGTTCGAGGGGACATGTATAATGAAGCAAGTACGGTATGCCCGCAAGAACATCGCTGTTCAGGGAGATTTGTTCGTATACGGGAAATTATGTACTGAAAGTTGGTCATTTCCGGCTGCATGTCATTGTCGTTCTGTATGTGATAAGTAGTGAATTTCACCGAAAGTTTTACAAAAAAAAGTATATTATTGCTTTGGTCTGGCCTAAATTTAGATACATTTGTGACGCGTTATTCATGCAATAAGGGTTAGGAATCATAATAAATCTACAATCTACAATTTCAGAGGCCTGGAGCGGATAGAGAGAAAGTATGAATAGTACTCACTGCGAGCATTTTCAGAAACTTCTTGTAGTTTTTCTTGGTAGATTTCTGCCTCATTTTCAGCAGTATGATTGCCCTGGATTTCATCGTAATTAAAGGATACTCTCGTTAGGTCGTCCTCATCAATTTCAACAACTTTCGATAATTCCAAACTTCTGGCAATTGCAGTCATTATTTGATAACATTGAAAGTTCGTCGTATCCCGGTAGGAGTGGTAGAAGAGGAAGGCCAAGTTTTTCCAGGTGATGTGTTTACGTAATATCTGAGTAACGGGGGTTATCATACCATTGAAATCCTGGTGAAATCGGGTCATATAGTATTCCTTTTTTAGGGCCAATGAGGGGAACAGACACGCTCCAGTGATCATGACTTTGTTGTAATATCGAGTATAGCGAGATATCGGAGCGCATGAATAGGAACACGCAGGACCAACGATGACATCAGAGCGGTTTGATATTAGGGAATCGATGAAGGCATACACTGGCGCACTTTGGTCGCATTTGGAATCATTCCTGTTAACCACTATCTCGATACCTGGTAGGTACTGCTTTAACGCTTTCTCTACAGCGATATCTATAACAGGAGCGACCACATTGTACGCATAGGGCAACCCCTCGATCTTGGGCAACAACACCTGCATATAGTAAACTGAGCTATCGTCTGCCGAATATATCATATTGACGAAAAAGAGCGGCAGCAAGAACAAAAATCCGATTCGCGCCATTGGAGAAGTGGTAAACACAACTATATCCGGATGAAAGAATCCTTGACCGGAACGTCACGGCATTAGTATTTACCGCACACAGTTCAAATAGGAATCAGAACACGAGTTTACAAAATATCGACCACCGAGCGCCATCGACTACTTTCATTGATCCATGTGGGCATCTATCCCGGTGGGAAGCCGAAACAGCACCTCACCAGAACACGTGGGTAAAAAATCCTTGCACTATAAAAAAATAACTTCCGACAGAATACGATAAGATGTTTCGATAGTTACAAAAGTAGAATCCAGTAAATCCGAGGAGGAGATTACATGTGTTATTTCGAACTGTTGCCGCTATTACAGAGTGTTTTCTTTTTAATACTACTGTACGCCACGTGTATTATGAAGTCAAGAGTATAATTCCCGTAATATCCCCTGCGATACCGCTCAAGTAACTGCGCGGAGAGGCTGCTATTACTTCAGCTCTGAACGAGAGACTGCGTGGTTGTTTTGACGAGCCTGTTTCTGTACGTCTATAATGCCGCCCTCTCAGACATCGACATGACATCCGCGAGCGAATGTAATAAGGGCGCGAGCTGGCTATTTCTGCAATGAGTATAGCCGGTGTTAATCAGAGGGAGGGAGGGAACGAGAAAGATAGAGAGAGCGAGCAATTCTCCCCTGCAGACTGACTACGAACTATTCCACGCTTCAATTAAACACTCAGTAAACGATGATAACTTAATAACTGGGGCGAATTATAAAATATCGGGCATGTCCAAAGATTGAAGCGGGAAGCGGATATGTCGTGAGCGAAAGCAGAGGTTTCAGAATTTTAGTGACGAGGCTACTTCTAGGATTGACTTATCGCTAGACTTGTGGATTCGCAGTGTCCATCGTGGTATCCGTGAGAACAACTCTAATTATAGTTCTATTTACAGCCACACTTACAAAATTAGTACACGCAAAATGTAACAGGATATTTCAGTGTCAGTTTGGCAATATAAGTGAGGGTTTGTAAAACTACATACAACGTATATACTTGTTACTGGAATGATACGTGTGTTGCTTTTGATACGTTGTCGATACCTTCTTGTTTATGTTGGACTGTATAGTGACCTCGAACACAATGCATACGCAGGAAACACAAACGTACCGGGCTGCTGCATTCAGTCCAACATGATATTCCTCACATATCTGAAGCAGTGGAATCGCTCAGACAGTACTCCCATAGAAAAACGATCGAGAGATTACGAGTCCAATCTATCCAAAGGCCAATGGAAGTGCTGAACATAACACCAGTTAGTTTCTTAGGAGAGTCAACCCTCCACACTGACGTTCAGCCGATAAGACCGTGAAGATGAGAGTTTTGATATATTATTACACAATGTTTTATGACATTACGCGGGAAGCGAAAAGACCTGCTCAGTAAGAGGTCGGTGCAAAGTTTGTTAAGTAATTTGTTTGATACGGAAAATGTTAACCTGATATAAATAAAAATTCACATAATGTTTTAGAAGATATATATGCAGGTGATTATTGACCTAAAATTTTCAGCTTTGTCAGCTGTCGAACATGACAACGATCGCCCATATACGTTTGTAGTCACAACGATTGGGTCTAATTTACAATTTTTACATATCACTGTTTAGAAATATTCATATTTATATTAATATTTTATATTATTATCAACAATATTATCTATGATATATATATATATATATAGTTATATAATAATTAGCGAGTAATAATAAATAGCGAGAAATAATCACCTGTGAAAGGTGGAATGACAATTTGAAGGACGTTATTAAGCTGTCGGTTTCGTCAGTAACCTAAATGAACACCTATCCTGCCCGTTCTCAATAATAATTGTCGTTGAATGTTGCGCTCCATAGGATATCATTTTCCTCCGGATCAGACCGGAGTGGAACGAAGCGTAGCGATATGGAACAGTTCGCAGCTGGTTAAAGGGACAGCCATCTGCTGGACTGATATACCCATTGTTTAATTACAATACGAATATATTAGTAAGCCCTCGTTAAACGATTCGATTTTATTATCAGCTTTAGCGTTAGTCGTCTCTGATGAGTCCTCAAATGGGAATTGATACGAAACTAAGCACAAAAAACAACCATAGTCTGATCTTTAGTTGAAATCGCGTGCAACATATCCGCAGCAAGCCCTCGTTAAACGATTCGTATTATACCATCAGCTTTAGCGTTAGTCGTTTCTGATTAGTCCTCGAATGGGAATTGATACGAAACTAAGCACAAAAACCAACCATAGTCTGCTCTTCAGTTAAAATCGCGTGCAACATATCCGCAGCAGCTTGGGCTATATGCAGAGATAATATGTCAGAAGACTGTACAGTGAAATTAGAGTTAAATGAAGCGTTACTGAGTATCAAATGCCAGCGCTCGTGCCAGATGATGTGCCATATTGAACTTTGCTGCGCAGCGGAGGGTGTTCATCACAAACGATGATCAGTGCCACATACAGTGACAGTGACTGATTATAGAGGGAAAATGGCAAAAAGCATCGTTTAGGTCAAGGCTGACGAACCCCTATGGATCAATGCATTCAACTTATACAACACTGAACGATTGAACCTGAATTAATTTTGAACACATATATACACTTGGAGATGAGACCAGGCCGATTGTTCAATGGGTTCTATCTCGTCTTTCAAAGTACTTGGTATGACAGACTCTGAAATATCCACACCATTAGACTTATTTGCTATGCTGTTCGTCAAATGTGTGCTGTGGCATTGACCACCCTCTCCCTCAGTTCAACCTCAGTTCAATTTTGTCGAAGGTCACATCAGGTTAACAGAGCCTGGGAACTTTGTAAACAGAATAACTATTGAATGCAAATGTGTATATACTGGCTTCGTACTTGGTATGTAGGTGAAACATACATGGTACATAATCCCTACCAAATTTTGGTCAGGTCAAAGACACCTTAGAAATACAACTAACAGTTTACTACGATTGTGTAGAAGGCTCGTCCCTTCTTCACCAAGTGTGAGGGGTGAACCTACACCTAATCTATGCGTTATTTATCTCCTTGCACGATGGTCTTAGTTGGACTCATATTACCCAAATCAGCTTCTAATTCCTGAGCTGGTGTTGCATTGTGATATACTGATTACACTTGATGTACAGTGAAGTGTTGCTCTCTTGATAATATTTGATCAATTGATTTGGCCTAGTTGTGTAAACACGATGCTGTTCACCTCTCATCATATGAACAAACAGGACCATTCAACAGTGACCATTATATTTGAATGAGCAGTAAAGTGACTCAGCTCCCTTGACAGTGTTGGTTGGGATAACTCAGGGTAGTCTATTGGCATAAGTACTCTTGTCACCACAACAGTGACTGGAACATTTTATTTTGAATAACTTTGCCATATTTCTTTTAAAGAGGGGAGGGGTGGGGAAGCAGGGCTAACGAGTCACATCACCAGCCTACATGACCATAAAAACCCAATTGACATGTCCCAGTGTGCCAGTTTCCCAAGTCCATGCATCACCTATACCGAAAATAACATATGACTCTTGCTGTCAACTAACATTATACAAAAAACACTTTTAGAGCACGTTACACATGTTACGACTAAACAACGAAACTTAACAAGGCAAGGAATCCCACCACATCGTGGTGGTCTTGTTGGTAATATTCATCGTGTTTCCTCCAATGTTCAGACAGTAATATAGTTTCCAGGGTTCTGTGATCATTGTATGTCATTGCCAATAAATCCCCACAATTAGAAGGCGGGTGGGGGCGAGATTATTTAAATGTTGGTGAATCTGGCTAGCTCTAGTTTTGTCAATCTGTATAGACGGGATACCGTATATAATCAGGAACAAATGTAACCCTTCTATACCTTTCAGTCGTACGTGTTCCAATTGTTTATGTGATCTGGCGCCATTTAACTGCTCCTAATATTGATCAACTGTCAATTCACTCCTTGTTAGTGTACGGGTTTTCTCCTTCAATTTGATCAAGGAAGCAGTTAACTGTGAATACATGTTCCCATTACCTGAATACCCGAGTATCAACTCTCATATGTAGTACACTTGGAGACAGAAACGATTTTCAACTCCGTGTTTTCGTTGAGACATATGGTGTCTGGTAGATACATTTTATGAGCCTACACGAACTCACAATATCGCTTTAATGCAACCTTCATCCTGTTGGCGATTCGTACAGTTACAAACGACTAGCTAATTACCTGCTCAGACGCTGAGTAGCTTGATTTAATAATCGATGATTTTCGACTATTGCGGAGAGTGTCTGCAATCAATAGCTGTGCAATTGTGAAAAAACCCTGCCACTTTAATCAGCAATGCACAGATCTGCCAGGAGACTACGTTGGGCGGGATGTTCCATTCTAACAATGAAGAAGAATCCTCACTTGTTACGATCATCATAATCGCCCCCTCTCCCTGATCATGCACACCATGTACATATTACCCATAGCTCCGATCATCTTTGTGTACCGCATCAACAGGTGTTGTGTGTAGAACGCAAACATGTAATAACTTCAAATTTGGTACATAGGTCACATGTATAGAGAGGAGGAACCCTATTGTTTTTGGTGTCAGGTCAAGGTCGTTCGTAGTCAGGAGAGGAACATTTCATGAGACGGCCTAATGGGAAATTTTGTTCATCTGTGTAAACTGCATCTGGTGATCTACTTTGACGTCATTTGACCTAATTTGACCTTCTGACCATGTGGGATTTTCAGGGCTTATTTCTTGGACAACCAGATTTCTTTGGTTGAGGCAATCCATAAAGTCAATCACACCACCCTTCTACAGTGCTCAAAGTTATCAATCTGCATGTTAAAAGTCAAGGCAGCACGAACCCTGAATTAGTATAGAAGATCAAAATAAACACTGAAAACCTTGTGAATAGTATAACTATTACAATGCTGCATAGGTTTCATTCTTGGTATATAGGCTGTTAATATATAGTACCTAATCCAGAATCATCTTAGGACCGGTCAGGCTGTGTATGCAGGCTTCGCGCTTGGAATGTGGATTAGACATATGGGATATATAATTCCTAATACGTTTTGGTCAGGTCAAAGTCAATACCTTATGAATGCAATTAACAGTTTACTACAATTGTGTAGGAGGCTCATCCATTATTTGTGGAAGCGGTGAACCTACAACTAAACTATGCACTATTTATCTCATTGCACAATGGCCTTCAAAACTAGGCTAGAACAACACAACTTACCGAAATTAGGGCAAGGAATAACACCACACTGTTGTGGTCTTGTTATTTATGCACACTGTTTTAGGCTGATATGATATGAAAATACGGATATTAATTATTATATTAAATACAACTATTTCTCAATCCTTAGTAGTTCCCAGCACTAACATGAAATTGAAAGCAGGCCTATACGAATGAAGGCTGGGTATATTCTCCTAACTTCCCAAATTACAACCACTATGATCATGAATCGAGTAATTTCCGGTATAATCACAGAACAAGCCGTTATAAGCGATTTCATTATATTGCTATCAATAATTGTCATTACTTGGTTCATGCCAATCAGCAACTTAGTAGATACAGCTCGGATGTGTATTTTCCTATCGTCCACGAAGTCCACGATTTCAATGTTGCCTTATCACGTGTGTCTCTCATTCCAATAATGTTAGACTCACATAGAACCTAGCATATGGACGTACTTTACCACGACCATGTCTTACCAGCCGAAGACTCCCTCTTCATTAATGCAGCAGACGGGTAAGCCCACTTAGCTCACACAGTCTTTGAGCCTTGGAATTCCAACAAATTGGCATAGACATATAGCAGACTGTTGTACTCTCAACAGAAGGATATGCTCCGGCACGTACTTGACCTCCTCGGGCAAAGAAAATCTTTTAGGTATTCATGGAGCTACATACTGAGAGGTTTCTACTATTTCATTAGCGAATGAAGTGACGTAGGCAACATGATCCACCATGTAGAACGTTTATTTAATCTCCGCAGCTCTGGTTTTCCTCGACAAAACCTATGTTTTGTTGTTGTCGTGATCGAAGAAATCAGTCATCTGTCTAGAAAATATGCTTGCGGTTCATATAAAGCTCCGTGCATCAAGTTCAAATGAGTTTATAAACTATGTTGGAGGTGACCTCTATCTCTAAACTGCTAAATCGGAATACACGGAAATGACCTATGGCAACTGCTT
>JAUOBX010334148.1:0-10986 GCA_032360705.1 Eupentacta quinquesemita
AGTAGTACCGCCTATGGGTCCAGTTATGCCACCACCATATTGGCAGAACCTTCTGTCGCTCTGGAAGGAGGTGAGTGGAAACACCACCCCATTGGGAGATCCTGCATACGCGCCTCCCCAACTCAAGTATATAACTCCCTACTCCAATCCTGCCTTACACCACAGTGGTGCTGCGTCAGAGACCAGTTATTCCCCCACGTGACCGTATTCGCAAACCTGCTGTCGCCCCTAGAAGAAAATATGTGGAAACAGTCAGAGCATCACCCCAATTTGGGTGAAACTTGAAACCAAAAGCATTCACATTCACATTGATTATATGTTTGCACCACTTCTCATCCGAAAATAGATGTTAGTAGAACAATTTTTTTCGTTCGGAAAAAGGTCATGGTCCTGAATTGACCGCCGCGTAACTGCAGGGCAGTGGGCGGACCCACTCGACAACGGAGGCGACTGATTCGGGCCAGCCTATCTCGACAATCACATTTTGGGAGATGTTAATCCCTACTATATCGTGCAGCGTGGAAACACCTGTGTTGATAATAATAATACTCATATCTCGCACCTATAGAGCCTTCTATCGCTTACTTGCCTGGAACTCTTTACAGATACCACTTTACCTACACGAACTAGTAAATATCCATGAAACAAGTAGGGCTAGCACTCAGTGGCAGATGAGCCAGAGGGAATGCATTTCCGACAGTTTTGGTCCGATTGGTCTGATAATTCCGGGTGATATACTAAGGCTGTATGATGTCCTAGTCTATGGAATCATATCTCACTTCATTGTCCATGCTTTTACAAGAGGTTTGAAGACCAGAGTTCTCTATTTCTATCATAATAGTTATATTTCTTAGTATGTTTCATTACACATTCGAGAGTCGTGTAAATCTTAGCAAGCTGCAACCTGGTTTTGGTCCCTAAAATGACAGACAAAAAGTCCGAGCAAATACGAGTTGCGGAATACTCCTAATTTGCATGACTTAAAAATGGCCGCCAATCCTGCGGATTTTCACTAATTTTCATCTCATAGTTCGAACCGCTGTGGGATCGGCACGGACAGAAGATACGATCCTTGTTGTAGATGACACCGATTTGTTGGTGCTTCTAATCTACCATGCGAAGATTGAGAGAGTGAGAATATGTCCCTTGCTCCCGAACCCAAGACCACAACAAAAAAGAATGTCTAGGACATTCAGCAAACTAAATCTCATTGGGTCCCAGAGTATGTGACAGCAAATTGTTCACCCATGCCTTACCGATGTGCGATGCAACTCCACGTGTGTTTGGACTAGTTGAAGGTCTCGCTCTGAAAAAGAACTAATGACGGACTCAAATTTCTCTGAGTAGGCAGACGTTTTCAGCAACCTAGATCCAGAGAACGAACCATACATTATCAAAGCTGGAGAAAAGGCGTTGGTGATACTCTAAGGGCACGCGAACGGCAGGTCTTGACCAACTAAGGTATAAACGGTTTTGCTCCAAGGTTGCATCCGGCCCGTTCATGTGGAGGCACACGCATTGCCACCAACATCGTCAACAGCTGCGTATCACTTCCTCCGGGAATATTAAGAGGAGGCAACGGACCTCTCTCCCGATGATTAGGAATGGGCTGACTGACTAAAAGTTTGTAAGACAAACTGCTCAACACGTAGATGCACCTGCAGAGTCTCTTGTATTGAGTGCTCCGAAGAGTGCACAGGGTGTCATGGTATTACATGTACCAATTCGTCACATTGCTATGGATTAGCAGAAGTTCGATATCCTAATCTTGACGCGAGTGCATGCAGCAGCCCTTTGTTTGCACAAACCGTTTTGTCTAATCAAATTTGTTGAGATAAGAGCGGGAAATTAAGCGGTTATACTACAAAAATGTGCATCAAGTCAGCTTCAAACGTGTCGCTTCGGAAGTCTCACCATAGTAATAGGATGACAAGCGTAAAAAAGACTCAGTGGTTCTGATGGGCTGCTTTCAGATCGCCTCACCCACTCTGAAAATGAATGAATGTCTCGTATCGAACTATGGTCGACATGTCATAGCCTATACCACACCATATGGTCTGGTCTCCATGGAGTCTCTGATTTGAATGAAAATTCACAGAATTTGTGATGCGAGCATTCATTGACTTTCACTCCAGGAGGACTAAAAAATCAGCGATGACAGTGTAATTCAAGAACAGCATTTCTGTGGGTTCCCCTTGTGACGTCACTGGACCCAAACTATCAATGCAGACGGAAAAACAGAATAAGTATTGGTATTTACTTCAGGGGGCAATCACCTCATTATTTCATATCATACATCTGGTTGAAGGCAACACAATATATCGATAGAATATAGATAGATATTCACGACCCTTTACATACTCTGATTTGCTATTGGGATCTTCAACAGTGCCCTCAGAATTCCCCACGCAAGTTGTGAAATATGAGGAGAGTTAGGGGGGGGGGGGAGATGTAACTACATGGCTACGTACCAGCTCACTTGTGAATCAATTTTACTAATCGTTGGGAAGTTTGGAAGGTTATGTTGTTGTTTAACAGCGAGACACGTACATAGACCCATGAATTATTGTTGTTCACAAGCTTATTGGCGTCCTACATCTGGAGCAACACTCCCCGGAATCACTTCCAAATTAGCCTAGGGTACTCAGCCATGGGCTTACTCACAACCCTCTTCTACGTTATAATGGCGAGTTCCGTACTCACAAGGTTTCTGTAACCCACTTTAATAGTCACGAACTTCTGAAGCTGGCTGAGAATAATTGGGACAAACACAAATGAATTAACCGTCTCGAGACCCCTATGTTTACGTGCCTGATAGAAAGACTGGGTCATACTGTGAGGCAACAAAAGGTGTCATGATTTTACATGAAATATTGTTTGTACAGACTGTATGCCTAGAGATCGATTCAGGAGACTTGTGTGTTTCACTAGCTATAATAGCCTCAACGAATTATTCTTGTCTAACTAATTGCAGCGCAGTCATGAAAAGTTTTTTCCTGTTGACAACGGGTCGAATACGATGGGATTTCCTTCAGATCGGTGGGACTTTTCGCATCTTCGGCGTGACCCCTATAATATTGTTCAAATTATTATGTATTTACTATTCATTATGCGCCACAGTCAAAACAGTACAAGACAAATCATGTGTGTGTCAAGGGGTATTCTGTAATTCCCCATGTGAGGGGTTCAGCGTGAAAGCACGACGTATTTACATCGTTTAATTTTGAAGAAAATAATTAAAAATTGTTTCAGGTCAATTGTGACCTTAACATCAAAAATGATAGAGACCTACCTACCCCGACTTGACATTTATATGTATAATATCAACTTGATGGATGCTCGTGATGCTCACGCACATACATACATGGAAAACAACGTGACGCAGGTGCATATATTCCTCTGGCCTCTGTCCAGGATTGAACAGACGGGGAGCCAGAGGGGAGCCATGGCAAGATGTCTGTGGTAAATCTACCTCCCACTGAATAACCTTCAAAGATGGTGTTTCTTCTCAAAATATAGATTGATATCGTCAAAGAATCCGAGTCGTCATTTTGTTCACGTGACCTCATATCCAGCGATGTATATTGGGCTGGTATCGAATCGGTTATATCGTCACTATGAATAGTCAGTGTGAAATTCGTTCGGATATCGTGTGAGACAATAATGTTTGACAAACAAACCCGTCCATTATTCATGCGGGTGATGCGAGACAATTTTGCCTCCTAAATAAATGAACTGACCATGCGGTACGAGAGAATACTCGTTTACAATATTCTCAATGATTATTATTATATATAAATATTATTATTATTGTTAATGCATGATCAGTCCCGATACACATCGGAATACAATTTGCGGGGATGTCATGCAAACGGCAGCGTCCAATATTCGACGGGGAATTCGCGAATCCCATGGCCAGCTTTAGTTGTTAAAATATGTTACTTTTATGTATAAAGGCGGATAGTATCAACACCCTGCCTGATGCCCAATAGATTGTTACATTTCTACACAAACAATCATATCAAACAATTATGGGTCAATCGACTTTTTGCATTCCAGTCAACAAGATTGCCACACTTTGACCTCTGTCGGCCTCAGATATCTAACCTGACTCAGAAAACAACAATGGAAAGCATCAACCTATTATGAGAAACGCACATAACAAGTATGATCTAAGTGAGGTCGAGTTATCGTGTTAACGATACAAGAATGACCCCAAATCTTAAAAAAAAAATAGGGTCCTGGTAATCCCCATAACAAAGCCACATATTTAATTCCAGCCTGGTTAGACCGAGTACTAGATAGACTTATCGTGTCAACGAGATTCCCCGACTTTGACCTCAGGTAACCTCCGACCTCCCACCAAAACAACATGGCTCATGTACTCATAATGGGGAACAATCATACCAGGTATGATCCTAATACTTTCAGGAGGTGTCGAGTTATCGTGTCTTGCGAGCCAGCACGTCACACACACAGTACTGTCCTGTCGGTATATTCGAGGAAAAAAACACAGAGACATGCATAGGCGTAGAAAGGTATTTTTGCCAGGGGGAGGGCTGAAGTAAACTGTGTGAAGTGTGATCGCCGTCCTGGGGAAGGTGTCTGAAGGGAGGGGGTGCCCCCCTCCCCTTTGGATTTTCTTGCTATTAGCAGATATGCTTAGTGAGATGTTTGGTGCAATGGAATGTCTGAATTTGGAATAACTATTTTTCAGATTTTTATCACATTTTTATTATGTTGTTACGAAAAATTATGTTCTGATAAAACCGTTAATGTAGTCAATCTTTCCCAAAGCATACATTTTACCGATAACTCGACTAGGAATACAAAATGGAAAGTGAAAACAAGGTGGAATTTCCCTTTCATTTAATACATCCATATTACCCTCAGTAATGTTCATGTTGTAATATGAGACAACAAAAACATGTAAAATGTTAAGGTATCCACTGAATGACAATCACGGGTTTGAGATAAGGAATACAAGAGAATAAGATAGAAAGATAGGTAAAGTTGAGGACATATCGAGTTATCCACATGTGGGTTGACCAAAAATTGTACAGTGTCCAGTGGCGTTTTTCAGGCCATGGCCCTCCCGCTGATGCCAGTCTTTTCTTCTCATCTCGAAGACTATGAGACATCAAAATCAGCAGGTCGTGAATACACCATCAGGGGACGGAAATAGTAATTTCCCGCGATCTGAGAGGGTCATTCTTCCGAAAATGTTACGGTCCAGGTGGCCTTAGATGCAATCTGGTGCAATATATATTGAGAAATAAAAAAGGGGTTTTCTGACTTGGAAACTAGGGGGGGGGGGGCGGAATGGTACTTCCGCCCCCATCAAAGGTTTTGACCCACTTCGCTTCCTACATATGGAGACATGCACTGGTCTGTGGTTTAGAAAAATGATTCTTCAATATGGGATTGTGGTCTCTCGTCAGTTTATAAATTCGGTAAAAAAAAGTGGTAACGGTGTAACAGTGATTGTTGGAAGGTATTTGTTATACAGCGCTGTGACACGGATACCTTGCTCAATGGTTGGTTCAGTCGGATCTATAATTGGGTATATGTCAGGTAACATTAGGGCCTACCCCCGCACTCAGCCGAGAAATCACAGAGAGTACGGTATGTGTAGTAGAATAGAATCCCGTCAGTCAAGACTGTGTTAATGGGAACAGAGGGAGTTTGTCGTCATGAATGTGTAGGCAACGGGCTTGATGATGGGACCTGTTGTGTCTATGTTTATGTAGAAATAACCAACCATGACTCCATGAGCCCAATCAAGTCCTAGACTATTACGGTATTCAATTCAGCCGACATTTGCATATGTATATATAACACATCGCTTCCCACATTTTGATAGTACTAAAAAGTGATAGGTCGATTGTGACATCTGCAATGAAAACTGGCTACTTCCACAACACTGCTGAAGGCACAGCACCAGTGTTATATAGGTCATCAGCAGTATTCTGATCGAGGTCGGCCTGGGCCTCGAGGCCGGCTTGGGGTGACCTCGGCCTCGGCCTCGGCCTCGGAGGGTGCGGCTTCCGCCTCGGCCTTGACCTTGACCTTGGCCTCGGAACTCCCGGCCTCAAGAATTTGGCCGAGGCCGGTCCGAGGCCGGGCAATTTTTCTAAGCAATTTACTGCAATTACTGCAGAGAAATAACTGAAACATGCAATGTGTCATGCCTAGATTGCCTTGAATAATTGTCAATATAGAAGACAACATCGACCAATGCGGCAAAAGAGGGCAGAGTTTAACTGTGAATGTAGCATGCAGTTCGGAATGCATACAGTCAGTCAGCCATGACACGGTATACCGATATCGCAGACATACACACACACGTGTCACACACACACATAATTATGTTATTATGTACCATATTAGGTAACGTGACATAAACAGTGAGGACTGTTAGAAGAAATGATTCCACATTGTTCGTGAATGGCGCTATCTGCTGTCTTCCTATATATTCCATTTTCAATACTCTGAACATTTCATTTTTTGATGGAGCTCGTACTTCGACTAGATATGTGCAGGCGGGGAAACCGCCCACGTGTATATCCCCGCCTAAAGGTCACACTGTAACGATTTTGTTATCGGATTGCTACACGATTTCTTGATTTTAGGCCGAGGAATGCGGTATTGAGGTTGATACAGGCTGATATAACACCTAAATACCTTCTCTTAGCCTGAAGGCCCTTGGTCAGCTCCATTCTGATGTGACGTCATATCGAAAAACGAAAAAAATCGGACGATAAATCGAATAGCTCTCCGATAAATAGAAGCTGGGTGAATATATCTCGAGTTTGGAATGGACGATTCCACATCGAATTGGTTACACACATAGCGAATGAGGTCCTCCATCATTGTCGCTGTGTATATCCGCTATAATGGAGAGAGACTGGCATTCGTGAGCCAAACATCGAAACAAATCGGATCGGTGCACTATACGATATCGTTGCAGTGTGACCGGGGCTCAACTCTCGAAGAGTTGACCTCTGCTGACCTAGCTCCTCGTTATCAGGTCATTCAGGACCAACTTCAAATCCAACAAAATAAGAAAAAAATACATAATCACAAAGGTTGTGACCCCTGGTGACCTCCATTGAAAAAGACTGCCATATTTTGATATTCTTGCAAAGAACCTGCCAAATGGAGGGCAGCAGGGCCCGATCAGCTCTTATTTATCTTGCTTTTTAGGAGCTTGTAACTGATCACTGTATTCTGTGAGAACCATGTTTTTGTTCCTGAATAATTCTGAACAGTAGCAGTTGTAACTTGTGAGAGGGTCCCACCCTCTAATATATACATAAACTAGATTGTGCATGTTGATTATTATTATTTTCAGGTTTACTGTTTATTTTGCTTCAAAAGCCTAACCAAGGTATCTCAATCTCATCCCCATTGCCCCAGCACCTGTGGGCAAGGAGTACGGATCCTGGGCACCAACAATAGTACTATGTTTGATGGAGTGAAAGCATGCTCCGATATTTTTCCTTTGATATAATAAGTTACTCGGCCTCGCCCTCGGAAGGTGTGGCCTCGGCCTCGGCTTTGTAGCGGATGCCTCGGCCTCGACCCCGGCTTCGGCCTCAGAAGGTGCGGCCTCGACTACAACACTGGTCATCAGGGGTCAACGTCTGTGTTCTGATGACTGTATTTTTCAATAACCCTATTGTCAATCATGCATACTCCGGATAGTATACGTGTGAGTTCGAACCGTAATTTGAAGGTCGGGTCGTACTCAAACTTGGCAAATATGTCGTATGGAAGCCGTAATACCTTTTGAGTCATTTTGTTATGCTTGGATCCCTCTTGTTGAGAGAAACTAAAATACCACCCATTTGCGATGTTACTCGAAATATGATTCTCACCAACATAAATGAAACTCATAATGGACATGGGTATGAGTATTTGCCATTGAAACATTTCAGTGGGGAAGTAATGGATAGTTATGTTGTCTGTGTGAGCTACATTGCACCCAATGACCTACTCTGATCTAATTTGACATTAATGGATCGTGATGACAAGGATTTGTCTTGTTTGGACGAACCACACGAATAATAACATTTACCTGTTTGCAGCACTATCTCTACTGTGAATTGGGCAGGAGTGACACCGGTAAGTGGTGTGGTTCTATTTATACAAACTCATTTTTGGGAATGAGGTGGAATGTGCAAGCATGAACAAGCAATCGATATACACTGTAAAAAACGAGAGAGGTGCCAACGTTCACTTTGCTGTGTACAAAGTACACAATCACTATATGACATGTCACCATGTGTTGACCTATAACGACATTTCTCCAAAATAGCATGTGTAAATGTGATATCATGCTGCCTCTATATGCAAGAAGCGTAGGGGCTAGAAGTCACAAGGGCAGGATGTCACAAAGTTCTCACCCAAACCCAATAATGCCTACAATCGCATGAATGGGTGTATAGTATTAGTTTGCACCTATGCACTATTGATCCACATTTCACCAGTTTCTCGCTATCGTTGATAACAACTCGTACCACAATCCTGTTTTTGTGACCACAGAAACTACTCTCTGACATCTCACTGAACAAAACTGTGTCGTGATTCCTTGCTGTTTTACCTAATGTTACTATTCTGTCTGTGGTCGAAGTGATCTGTGGTCAACAGGGGTCTAAGTCTGATAACCTAGTAGACACGATCAGTCTGGAATGCATGACTGATCGAGTGAAAACTTGGTCTGCAATCTTCTGATGGGAAGCTCAATAACCATATTGCTGTTGATGTAGACTAGGAAGTTGGGGATGCCACATTCTCCTACTAATGTTTATCCAACAATTCTCTCTAGCTACCGAGGATCCACAATATGAACCAGACATGTACATGTCTATACCCCTGTATTTATCGATGTGAAACTCACTTTGATTTTCAAAGTCTAAAGATGTTGAACTCTCAACGACCTATCTGGTCAAAAACCAAGCTAGCCTAGTGTAGTCTACATGAAGTTTTGCTCAAATTTGAGGATGTCTCGGAAGTGACAAATTGCATAAATCATGCAAATTGGCCCTCGAGTAACCGTTAAAAGACCCCCGTCTTATTCGGGACCACCTGTAGTCCCCATCAAATAGGTTTTGTTCGAATTCGATTTGTTTTGGTGTATCATGAATTATGAAAGTTAGGGGCCCTAACATTGCAGCGACACCCACTTGTGAACCCATTCGAACCCATCGGACCCGAAGTCGAGGAAATCAAGAATTCAGCGTAATGTAGTGTATTTTCACGAAATTTAGGTCGTAAAAATATCCCTCTTGGACTTTCATGTCAAATTTTGCTGATGAACTATCGATTGCTTTGAGGAGCTGTGTACATTTTCGAAACTTCCAAGTCAAAATGCAGGCCTACTTGGGTGGGTCTGGTCAGAGTCATGTGTGTAGTGATTATATGCAGACTGTGTGTTCTATCATTACACAATGTATCGAAATGCTTGGTTCATTTTGAAGGACATGTTTTGGGTAAAAGGCCTCAGAGATGGAAAAGAGGGAAATTAATGGTATGGGATGGGACGCACTAACAAATGACTGAAACTCACTCATGGCTTGAGTTTAATTGAGCGTGAGAAACAAGTGGGCAGTCATATAGTGTAATTGCGTGTTGATGATTCTGGCGGGTGTTCGGATGTCGAGGGGAAGGGTGGGGGAAGCAATGGCATAGCTATCGTCAGTAAACCTGATCGCACATGGTATATTGAGTTGATTGCCAGATGGGGGTGTTATTGCCCCGGACCATCTTTGAGGACGCAGTCGAAAATTGAAGGTAGGTTATAAAACTTTGAAAGGATGCTGCGAACCGAGGTGTGCAGTCAAGTGGGTGGTTAGATACGATATTTGAGTGGTTTACTTCTTTCTTGTGTCCATATGCCAACACTCAGTCGTTAGACTAATCCGATAGAACTTCATGTATCATGGACTGAGACCAATATCCAGTACTATATTGATGCTGTGGACTGCGCTGTTGAGTCTGTGCAGGTGTTGGGTGAGAAGGTGAATGTCACTGAGTCATTCACTTACCTTGGCAGTGACATTAGTGGCAATGCGTCATGCGAGCCCAGGGTTAGGGGACGCCTTGGGTTGGCATACGGCCACTGTGGACTGTGGTGTGTGGCGGTCGCGATATCTGAGCCAAAGAACCAAGCCTTCGGCTCAATTGTGCTTCCAGTCTTGCTATACTCTATGGACGCTCACTGTTGGAATGAGACGGAGATTAGAGTCCTTCCTGACCACCTCACTCCGCCGCATCCTCTGGCATAAATGCCTGTCCAATGGCATATGGCACGCCTTCTGACGGGCGACCCTGTCCATCGCGTCTTGTCTTCACAGACCCGACGGGATGAGATGGGATGTAGCCCTCGGTTGGCGCGGTTGCGCGGGCACCTCAGGGTGTTAGGGGGGATGGGACAGGCTCAGGCCCGGTCGCTGGCTCGGAGGAGGCCGGGGGACTGGGAGCGGAGGGTGGATGCGGCTAGGTGCCATCCAGGCGTGTGCTCCCATTAGTGAGTGAGTGATAGGCCATACCGTAATATTGCTCTCACATTCCATGAGAGACAAACCCTAGGCCTATTACATGTGTCAGAGAAGGCCTATACACCGCCTGTTGACTGAGGACACAAAAAAAGAGGGCTTGTACGTGCTTTCCTTTGTTTTTGACACTATGTAACGATTTTTTCGTTGACATCAAATTAGATTTACCTACCTACAGTGCCGTCCCCAAGGAGGGCAATGCGAAGTCCTCCTTGATGAGATTCGACATTGTTGTGATTAATAGTCGATTGAACGAAAATATGGAGAACGCCTATTATGATGTTTTCATTAGTAATATTATCATAATAGACCTATAGGCCTATCTTTCCATGTTTAGTCAGGTTCACTACGTCAGAAAAAATGACTTCGTTGGATTTTTTTGGAGAAATGCTAATCTATATATTTTTGGAAAGCGTATAATGTGAGC
>JAUOBX010334259.1:0-17203 GCA_032360705.1 Eupentacta quinquesemita
CAACTGATACCCTATTAAATAGCTGGAGCTAGTTAACGTGCCTGGCAATTCCTGGGATACACCTAAATGACCTAATAATCTAACATTCCAACCTGTCACAAGATACATTCCACAATAAATCAATTGCAACATACCTCTAGTGCCTTGACCCAGCTAATAATAGTTGTAGACGATGTCGTCGCATACTAAAGGGGGTATATACTGTCGCACACTGGACGTGCCAGAGGTGCTAATCCCAAGGGATTACGTAATCTACGGTTGAAGTGTTGAAGACCGATCATACGCATGCGGAATTGACTAACCAGGGTTATGCAATCATTTATACGATGTACAGCGTTGTTTATTGTGATTCAATATCAACCGTTACAATAGATGTGTTACTTTTGATTTCCCAACGACTGTTAGTGTCATGTATATTCATGGGCTCCTATGGGCTATTTCTTGGTCATATCTTTTCGTCTACCGTTTGGGAATTTCCTTTTTACCGCAGTGAATTGAAATTCTGATCCCATTCCCAGTTATGTTAGGGAGTTGCTATTAGGTGTTGTATTTCGTCGAAGTTATTGTCACTGTTTTCATCCCGTTTTAATGTTCTTGTTTTGAGTTCTAACTTTGTGAGTTGTATTGATCCCATGAGGTCCGCAGTAACCCCATGATGGTCGTAATGGGCACTAATCGCTTCGATTGACATCCCAGGTAACATTATGACCCGTATCCACTCCGAAGCCTTGAAAATATACTTACCTAATATACATACTTGTAAATAAATAGCTTTCAACAACAAATTTCAGAAATCAAAATACTGGTGTTCCCCAGTGTTGTCTTTGTTCGTCAATTTAAGAGAGATCCGACTGTCTCCCCAAACCGAACGATGGAACTAATACTACCTGGACAACAGTCATTCAGTAAACCACCTCTTATACCATATACGGTAACCTAGGCTATTGACAAGACAGATCACAGAAGATGGGATAAAGTGAATTTGTCTGTTCTCTGCCGAGATATTTGATCAAAGCCCTCTCCCGGTATTTGCCAATAATGTAGCATAAACGTGTGATGTTTATATTATACGTGGCTTCGGTCTATGGTGGGTCGTACATTGCCCACGCAGTCAATTGAATAATTCGATTCATTGGAGAATACAAATCTCGATCGATTACCCCTAATATCACAAGCCTCTTAGCCTTGACATATGCCCTGCAGGCAAAATTAAACTTCTTGAAATATATCCTAACAATCCGCAACCAACTAAATTTGGGAACATGTCTTGAGGGAATACATTCAATGTCCCGTTAACCTTGGGGTGGCGACCCCCACGGGGGTCATTCGGGTTTTCTTGGGGGTAACGAGAGGGTTACGAGGGGGTAACACTGTTTTCTTGGGGGGTAACGAGGAGGTTACGAGGGGGTCACAGTTGGTCGGAAACAATCAGAAAGCCAGGGCACGTCGGAAATTTGAATGAAAAACCACGAAATCCGGAATACGCGAAGAAGTTTGTGAACACAAATAGACAATCACTGAGCTGGGCACGACGCAAGAACGAATACCCCATATATAAGTCGTTGATTAATGCACAATTTTCGCTATAATAACAATGGTGTTTGTGCATAGTCAAACCTCGCCTTAGGTAGCCATTATAAAGCCAGTCTAGCCAGAAGAAAGTGCCAAGGTTGCTCAATTGCCTGATGAGGCCATTACCTTCCCACATGATCCTCAAAATTACAACTGCAGTGGTATGACCTATTTTTTATGAAGCTGGAACTTGTGCCCGCATTTCCTCTTCGGAACCCTATTTCTTAGGGAAGGGGAAAACGTTTTGAGGCTCCCAAATGCTATTTCATTCCATATGAGAGTTGTATTCGGTCAAGAATTGCGTGTACGCTTCGCGCCAACTGGTGATGGCGTTCCTCCACTCGAATAGTAACATGTCGCCCTCAAAAAAATACTGTCATGGTATTGGGGGTAACAGGTATCGGCCAGTAGAGATCGAGGATCACGGCGAGGAAAAGGTTAGGCGCCACTGCTCTACACCATATTCACTGTAAGCAATCACAATCGAATCCGAACATAACGTGTAGATGAGTTTTGATACGTGTGCGATTGTCTCACTGATGCCATCACAGTATAATACAAGCGAACACAACACATACACAAAGTGCTGCGGATATTATGTTGTTGAGGCTATGAAGGTACACTCGTTGCACAATTAGGCCATAGTATTATGTATATTTTTCAAATCAAGTCATCACAAGAGTCGATCTATTATATTAGATGGTGGAAACCAGCTTTTCGAGGCAATGGTGAATTGTTAGGTTTACTAGGTAACTGGCTTCTAATTTGCTATATCACCCACGAATGAACAGAAACCAAAGCGTCATCATTCTACTGAAGACGAAGTACCTCAGGTGGCTGCGTAGTGGGTACGTCCTCATGATCATTTTATCATTGATCATGTCCTCACACGTTCGGAGGACGCAACCTAAAGTTATACTCCCATCCACATGTGATATAACTTCATGCTTGTGTCACACAATAACTCATCCAACATTGCATGATTCACGCCGTGCATATGCGAATGCATAACTTTGATGTGGTAGAAAAATAATAAAAACTCTTGTAACGGAACCGTGTGGAACAAGGGCCTGATGGGAATTATTCATTCTTAATACAATGAAGGCAAGGCTGAATGTATCTCCGCTGGGAAGCTGGTTAATAATAAGAAAAGTGGAGACATCGATAAATCTTGGCATCAGAAGAGTTGTAAGCAGAATATTCCTGCATTGAGGATAAATTATTATATCGCATGTTTATACAAGTAACGCGACGTGTTTTCCCTATCGCAGTTTTTTTTGGGTGAATATATATCAATTTAGAGATGGTATGTCACCAAACTTCAAGGAAAGTTTACGAATATTTTATCGATCACTCTATACCCCTCTCAAATAGGGTACTGTGAACTGGTATATGTATATGATCATTGATTCTCGCTTAGATACTGAAAGCAAATGAAAGTCAGACATTCCTAACATAACGGGCGGCAGGAGAGGGTGAGCGTGGACAATCGCTGAGCCATAGTGGAACCGTTATGTACCTTTATTGGAGGAAGGCGTCCCCACCCGTTTGTTACATGGGTGACAGCTCGTGTGGGATGTGGCTTTGCATAGTGTATCGTTCCGGGCAACAGTTTCCACGGAACATTTGGGAAAGGTTATCCGCCAGACTGAATGAGGATGGAGGCGGGAACGAATCTTCCTTAGTGGAATTGCTGCTTCTCCACCAGGGTAAGGGATGCGTCAAACTGGATGGGTAGATTCCCCAGCAGTGAGGGGGGATTGGATTTGGTAGCTTATCGAGAGGATCGAGTTAAGGCAAGCTCTATCTAGGATTGAGGTCGCAGTCTTCATTGACAGAGTGGGGAGCAGATGTGGGAAGTTTCCTGTCCAGATAGATGTGGAATCATCTTCGAAAGGGGTGGGGGAAATGTAACATGGTCGTAGTGTATGTGTATGTGTGCGTTTGTGGCGGGGAAGAAAGGAGGACTTTGTTCATTGAATAGTTTCATGTATCCACAAGTATTTCTCCTTTCGTTCCTGGCCCTCTGGTTTCCGTTTGGTTTCATTCTTCACAGTAGCGTTTCCCACACTTCAGATTGACCGTAGTTTGTTGTTAGTTACCAAACAGTGCGTTTAGATACCAGGTAGAGACTAAAGCTGAGTGATTCCGGTCGACCATTTTTAGTGCGCCATTATGCGATTTATTACCCAAGCATGGTCCCGCCCGTTTCATTAATGATAAACATTCCTAAAGTGTCTTCCTCCATCGTTTATTTAATCGGGTGCAATTAGGATTATCCAGGGCATGCCCGACTCTCCAGTGTATATTCACATTGTGTCAGTCAGAAACCACGTCTGTAATTTTGTTTGTAATTTCGTGCCAGTTTCTAGCTCATCTCGTACCGATTTGTTATGGCTTTGTTATTATCGGTCTACAATAAATGATGCCATGTACTTACTTCATATGAGGAATGTCGGTCGATAAGGACATTACTCTTGTCTATGTTCTCTTCTTCGCACGTAACAGGTCATCCAAAGAACCGAGCATTAAGAATGCCATGACACGTTCCAGCACGTCCTAATTTCCGTTCATAATAGCGTTTGTAAGTAGCCTCTTCAAATTCTCCTTCTCTTTATAACTCCTGTGATTCGGTGGCACATCGTAAATCGTAATCTTGCAATAAAAGCGCAAACAGAGAATCACTCGTTGAACGCCATGAAAGTCTGGTGCATTTTAAATTTCTCGCATAAAATGTTCTTGAGATACTGGCGTGAGGAGTTCTACAGTCCCTCACCAGTTATTATTCGTACTTGAGTCGTTCTAGTCCATTTCCCCGGCGGAATTGTCAGGTGGATTCAGGTTCAAGCATTTTGGACCCTTAATTAGACACATCAGCAACTAGCCTCGATGTCAACATAAATTCCGTGAGTAGAGGTTCACCATCTTCTGCATGACCTAAGGCGTGAATGTATTAGCAATATCCAACGTCCTAAGTTGTCGTCCATGCTGTCATATGAGGCCAAAACTGACTACGGCTGCATGTGATAATTGGGTTTGATTCCTGATGATGGTTTAATATCGGACAACATTCCAAATAAAACGTAGCATCGTGCCCGAACCTTTCCTGATCGATTGGCAGTTTCAAGAATGTGACATGCATGCGTGTTGAATGAATCAGCCAATTGTATCATTAGTCTCTTCTACTGTCATTCCAAATTTCCAAATAATGTCATAGTAACTTTTGTTAGCAAGTGTACCACCATTCGGATTATATTATCGCGCGAATTGACTCATTCATGTGTCATTTCGTTGTATTAGATGGGGTAAAATGCTGTCTCTTGTTTCATGAACAGCATTTTGTGTATTTATTCCCTTAGCAAGGACGGTTCTCGAACCCTTTGAATTCGGTAATATCAGGACGGAGATTAGTAAACACATGTCTGACGTGGACAGTAGGAATGTCAGATGACTGTTGCATGAGTGCCTCGTGTACTCGGTCCATCAATTCCAGGTCCACCACCTGTCTGTTAAACATGTGTGCAACTGTTACATCGGCCATTAGCCCCTACTATCCTACCGTAATCTGCTAATGTAATCAAGGGGTGAAGGCTACTCATCTGTGACCGTATAATGGCACTTGACCTTCCTATAGTCCAATAGAATATGGTGTTAATGTAGTTTGTCAATAATGGTCGCACGAATATATTGTAATTACGCTGTATATGGATTGTAATCCACTAAGGTCGTTGACCAATATATTTGGTTATTAGGTATTTAGCTATCGGGTAATACGACACTACATTTCTCTAGGACAGTGGTTATGAATATGCTGGATGAACACTCTTGTGTTCATGTCCGACTAAACTATTTCGCACAACTGAATACTGGACAAGTTGAACTGAAACTTGCCATTTCAGCCCAGCAGTCACGAGGAGAGAAAAACTAAGATGTTCTCACACATGTTCATCCTGATTGGACGATATCATCCTCACATTGTATGGCAACAGCCTACACATATAACATGGAGAGTTCTTCCTGCATGGCACAATCCACTGTAATTACATAATTCCACCTGGCAAGAAAAGTGTGAGTTTATTGTTAGTATTTATTCAGAGGAATATAAAATCTAAAAAATACAAATTAATGTTAGTCGACAGTAGTATCAAAGTCGAGAGTCATTTTTTTCTTACTGCCCTAGCAAACAAATGTCCATTCATACTTGTCAAAAATACTCCCCTCTGATTGGCCAAAAGAGGTCATCTGACCGTGCATTAACCCGTAGATACCATTATGCACGGGGATAATGCACGGTAGATCACTGACGGATGGATATGCCGATCTAGCGCGTCACCTGAGTAACTAAATTTGCGCGTGTCTGATGCATTGTCTAGTTCTACGACGAGTGTGACAAACGCTATACAGTTGTATGCAGCTATCGCAGTCGCGCGATAAAACTTCGTTTATCCTTCCAATGTTTCAAATGAAACACGCAATACTCCCGCGTGAATAACAATGACAAACTCTGTGCGTATTGGTTGTAAAGAATGGCCTCATTGAGCGCATGTCGTGTCTCGAATTGGACGCGATATCTATTGATATACGCGTGTACCATTCAATAAAACAATCTTAGGACGATAACACGCTCGATGTATGATTGCGTATAGCGCACAATGAACGCGTTCGGATTGGAGCAGTCATTTACTCGCGTAGGCCACGCGCAGAGTGGGCGTCTATACTTCCTGATGATCATATGAGAGACGCGCGTATTATTGTTGCTATTTTATGTCGAACATGTATATTGTTTGCCATGTCGCCCGTGGTAAATATTTTAGCATGAATGTGGTAGAATGTGGAATCTTCGTTGCATTATTCAAAACGAATAACGCGTTATCAAATCAACGGTCGAGCGTGTTTTATCCACATGATAATGCACTTCCAGGGGTTAATTCTATCGCTGGATGCACTCGGGCAGCGCCCTCGTGCATTGCTTAAATTAACCCCCGGTCGGGCATTATCCAGTGGGGATAAAACATGCTCGACCGTTGAATAATCCCTAATTGATCCTCCAGGGAGACGGGATGTTCTCTATTATTCAGGAATAATATGAGAACGTATTGAATGTATTCAATTCTGGCGATTTCTTCACACAGCATTCTATAGGGACAATTTTCATACCATACACGTATTGTGCAATCACAACTATCCCAATGTATCTCACTACTTTGAAGATCTCAGAATATCCTCCACTTTTATCAGATCGGATTAGCTCAGTTGACCGTGTTCAAATCAGCCGGTAGTCGGTAGAGCATCAGACTGGTGACCAGAAAGCTGTGAGTTTGAATCCCGCCGACTGGCTCATCTGGTGCCTCGTCCCACCCAGGCAGTATTTTGGGAACCTTGCGAGGTGACTTGTTATTGAGAGTGATAGGAGTGTGCGCCATGTGGCAGCCTTATGGGATGTCCTCCGGGAGACACGATGACGTGATACACAGTTTTTTTGCGTCGAGAAAGAACTGGGAGAAATGCGCATACATTAAGTGTGGGACTGACAAATCACTAATGTTCAGAGGTAATATCTGTGACGCTTCTAGGAATTGAGACCGCTGTAGAGGAATGAGTGATAAAGTGCTATTAAAATACTGGATATTATTATCATTATTGATATAATCAAACTGGGCCTACATCCACCAACTTGTTTATACTTAACCTGTAAATGCCGCCATGTACCCATTCAAGACCGCTGACCTCGAGCGAATAATCCTCCCGTGGCAGCAAAGCAAACCACTCGTGATTTGATGAGTTGGACGTGATAATGACATCAGCAGTAGGCCCCTCCCACCTGACCGTGATGGATTCTGGGAAGGCCACTGAGGACACTTGCAGGAATGCGTCGCATGGCAAGACGGCAGTTTCAAGGCGGAAGTAGGTAAGGCAGTCACAGGTGGGACAGGTAATGGCAAGCCAAACTGAGTGGGAAAGTTGCAGCACAAGAGAAATTAAAGAAGTTATTTCACAACTCAGTTTTATTCTTTTGCCTCACACTTGCACCTAAATGAATTTTGCAGACTCAGAAAATATTGCATGTTACCAATGGGCAATGCCACACAACAATGTAATTGTGGCAGTAATTAGTAAAGTAATCGGAACATAAGGATGGATTTTATTTGATTTTACTAACACACACCTTCACAGCTTAATACTGTGAGCTATAGGCTCTCGTTGCATACAAGATGGAGACCCTAGAAGTGAAGCCACGGGTGATTTTGCCGATACTGTAATTTAATAGACTTGATTACTGTATTTTGAGGCCGAATTTTGATCAATTACCTGAAAAGAAACCTTTACCCGCCAAATAATAATTTCATTTCCTACCCGTCTTCGAGTAGTCAAAATACTGTTGCAGACAATATATATGGATAGTCGCAACCTTGGTATAAAAGAGAACATCTATGCCGTACTACCATATCAACATTCTCACTCATAACTATTCACTTTGCTGGTATCTTCTACAGTAGCCTGGTACTTTTCAGGAACTTAATTGTTACCATCAGTTCATGACTTCCATCGGCCTACTGCACAGTTCGTATGATACATACATGCCTGCTAATATTGCATATCTACATGAACTTCTTCTTATTACAGTTTCAATTCGATTGATTCCCAGATTACGGAGGTGGCCGGTTTCGCCTTAATCCACCAGCAACGTCTCCCACACCCTCTCGCCGTCTCAGTCGATTTATGGCATTGGCATCCTCTTGCCTCAATTCAACCTTCTGTATTTCCTCCTCTATCTGCTCTCTTGCTTCAGCCAGCTGGAACTCTTGGGAATTCCTTCTGACATTATCATTGTCCCTCCTCAACACATGACCATACTATCCCACTCTGTCTGCCTTCCAGCCTTTGCCAACTGATCAACAGAGTCCTCCAGCCCTAGCAATCACTCAGATCCTCAGTCCTTTTTCTGTCTGTCGCGGCACATCGTTCTCACCATCGCTTTCTCTGTCCTCCTCAGAATTGCCAACCCCCTTTCTTTCAAGCACCAAGTCTAACTCTCATACAGCATATCAGGGCTACGCAGTTCCGATTAACTTTCCCTTTCAACTCCAAGAGAAACCTTCTTCCATGCAGCAGCTCTTTACACTCCTTGAACTTCACCCATCCAAACCTCGCCCTAGCTGTCACTGCAGCCTCACATTCGCCACTAGGGATAATATCAAAACACGTAGCAATTAACAGGTAGCACACTGCTAATTCGACATTGTGGAAGTGCTTCATAGATCATGTGTACAACCATTACATACATGACCTTTAGCAGCTAGACATGTGCAGGCGGGTAAACCTCTCACGTGTATATACCCGCTTCAATTGTGGATATGGAAAAAAATGCATAATTCATGTCGTTTTCACCTCCTATGTCATTCAAATGACCTAAATATTGTACGGATACAATCTACAAAGTGTTGTTCCAATCTGACAAATCTAGGAAAATCGCATGATATGACCTAAATTCGACCAAGGTGTCCTTGAAATGACTGTCATATCAGCACCAACTGTAGTCCACATCCATCAACTTTGATTCAAATATGACAAATTTAGGAAAATCGAATAAATTACGCACATTTGACCTCCGGTGACCTCGAAATTGTTGTCATGTTTCTCGGGACCAACTGTAGTCCACATCTACTAAGTTTCGTTCAAATCCGACAAAGTTAGGAGAATCGCATAAATTACGCAAATTTGACTTCTGATGACCTCGGAACTGTTGTCATGTTTTCGGGATCAACTGAAGTACAAACCCACGAAGTTTCGTGTAAGTCGTAAAAATGTGATATTCCCGCATAAAACCTGCAAAATAGATAGTTACCGCGCTAACGCTAACAGTTGGGGGCCGACTGCGGCGGTGGCTACGGCGGCGGCCACACACCTAAAACCTATATATCCCCAGACGCCTAAAAGCGTCGTGGGGATATAATTAGCTTCCGGCAATGAATCGAAAAGGTCCTGATGACGTGAAGTGAATCTGGAAAACACACCACACAAAACGACACAACATTGCTCAAGATTGTTACGTTGTGAGGCTATAGCACGGATCGCAAATAATCAAAGAACTGTACTTACCAATAACAACAGAAAATATGATACTCCTTGTCCCTAGTTCCATATTTTATTTAGATCTAGCCTTGTCTTTCGGAAGAGATCTGTATCAGGATTCCGCAATCCAACATGTCTAACGTAGGCAAAATTGAAACAGAGTTAGTCTTTTCTCAGCGCAGTTGCAATAGATTTATCACTAAACTAGTTGTAGCGAGGTGGTTGGACTTTGGAGGTGCTGAATACTGCTAGATACTGAAATTAGAATGCTTGCCTAGACCCCTACATACTGTTCTTGGGTAAGAAGACAACCCTGAAACCTCGGTGATTACTCCCAAGCAGGTAACGCAGGAAACAAATTAAAATCAAGCCTCTTTTTTCCCCCTGTCAGATGCAAATGTTATTAGACTTTTCAATATGTTACCACAAGCATTATGTTACTGCGCTGAAGCGAGCTAACCTTGGCGCAGCGAACAATAGCCAATAGACCCGCGATTAGTAACATTTTCGAAATGTGAACACATTGATAGTACGGTAGATTGCAGGTGCCATCTTCATGGTGAATGACTCAGGAAGACTACAACTGAGATAATAATAATAGTAGTGATATTTATACACATATTTATAGGGCGCACATATCCATAATCTGTTCATAGCGCTGTACAGCTGAAATAGGACGAAAACTGATGAGATTTTCGAAGTAGCACCACTTTTTCTCTAACCTCGGGGCAAGTGCACACAGCGGCAGTTACAGCCCCGACAATGTATAGACACGTAGTAAAAAAAAAATCGGAATCGGTTATCGATAAAATCCCGATCATCAATTACTTAGATGGTTAATAAATATGTAATTCACACCCGACATTAACAACATCAGCTCATTTAGGGGGTTCTTTCCTACTCACATCTGTCGCTTAAGAAGATATAACCACTATATACATATATACCACTCCTTAAGCCGAACATGCGATATTTCCGATGTATCAGGTGAAATCCTGAAATATTCAAGAGGCAGTTTGTCCAGCATTCCGAAAATGTCCTCTCACACTATGGGGGTGTTTCCGATAGAGGAGAAGTTCCCCCATCGCTCTCCTTCGCTGACCTTGGGGCAAATAGTCACAGCGACAGTTACAGCCCGGAAATGTATAAACATGTAGTGAAAATTCGTGGAAATCGGTTAACGATAAAATCCCGATGTTCAAACACCAATTATATATAGGGTTAAAACTCCTGGACACGGGTGTATTCCATTCCGGCATAGTTGAAACAGGCATTTTACAAAACAATCCAGCTCAAACAATATGACACCAATTGGCATGACCTAATTATCTTTCATTTGATGTATAGTTTGCTGGTATAGGATGTGGGGATCATTTTTCCGATTTTTTTGTAATTTAGGGGTCAACCAAAGGTCAATCAAAATCCTCAAAAGGTCATTAAAAATTTGAAACAGCATAAAAGATATTGGAGTGGCAGCACAACAATAACTGTGCAGAATGAATGCCTGTAGTTGCTGGTGGTTTCTGTGGAATAACAGACTTACACCACCTCGACTTTCTGAAATATGAACGAAATAGGCCACAAAAAGACGAAAATTTCGCTAAAATATCGATACCTACGAAAATCTTGTGAAGCAACCATGCTTCAACCCACCTCCACGGATCATATATCATTAGAAAGATAACAGAATTATGTTGGGAAATGATCCTTTTATAATATATTATGAGACTTATCTCGCCAGGAAAAATAAAAGAACGATAATGGAGGGCGCTAAACACCTCCCGTATCATGGACCGAACATGCGACATCGCCGATGTACCAGGTGAGATCCCGATATTTTCAAGAGGCAGTTTGTTCAACATTTTCAAAATGTCCTCTCACACTATGAGAGTGTTTCCCTGTTACCCTATCACCACTTTCTCGCTGACCCCAGGGCAAATGGTCACAGTGGCAGTTATAGCCCCGACAATTTGTGAACATTTGTCAAAATCGGTTATCGGTCATTGGGAGTGATTTCGATAGAGGAGAGGTTCCCCCATCACCACTCTTTCGTTGACCTCATGGCAAATGGTCACAGTGGCAGTTATAGTCCCGACAATGTATGGACACGTAGTAAAAATTCGTCAAAATCGGTTATCGATCGAATTTCGATGTTCAAATCATGCAAAGCCTGGTGTAATTTTTTGAGATAGCCCTACCCAAATCAATTTTATTGCACTCTTCGGAATTTCAGTGAGCTTGTTGAGATGTGATGGGTAGTGTTTCGGGAGCTAGGAATAGGAAGCAAAAGTTGTAACTGCTTGTCAACATAGGTAATCTTGTGAGCCGTCAACAATTTCAGTTACATATTATTATACAAACGATATCACCGACATGGTGTTCTCTCTCAAATATATATATCTATAATTTATGTTATTTTATGTAATCAAGTATTTCGCGACAAGTACCTTAGTAGCCTTCTGATGGACAGTTTACGAGTTCAAGACAATGCATAGCTAGCTAATTGAGTGATGTTTGTTATTATCCTTGCTACTGCCAGTGTGATAGTTTACCGTGGCTAACTTTCAAGCAATGCGTAATAGGTAGCCGCGGGGTGATGGCTGGGTCCTTAATGCTTGAATTCTACCACTGTACTGTCTGCAGTATCAACAACATGGCGACGCACGCGTGCATAGCGACTCTTCATTGCGTATTGTTTGTTTGTTCATTTGTTGATAATGGGAAATGCAATTCCAGGTGGAATATCATCAGCAGCTTTGTAATTTTTCAACTGTGAAATATTATGTTCCAACACTGCCGCAACCCTGTCATGTCGCACGTATGCTACACTTATGGCTCGCAGTTGATACCACTGTATCGTCGCGTCCAATTCGAATGAGGTTCCTCTTCATGCTCATGTAGGCGGTCGTGGCAAGCAGTCGTATCTCCGTTCATCGCCCGGAACCTTTCTGTCGTCTTCGCATGTGCTGAATGATCTGTTCCGTCCGCATCCTCAGAGTCAATTTATGTGAATACACGTGAGAGAAAGTACAAGAGAATTACGGGCAACGAGATAAGTAACATTGTCGAGGAAGGCGACCTAGATGTGTAGGTTCTTACACAACATCTATGAGCGAAGTAATTCGTAGCTTTGACAATATCACCGACATCACGATATTGATTCGGGAATATCGTTGACCTTTTTATACGTTTATACAATGCCGTTACCAGTTATATGTTGATTTACTAATTTCCAGGTTGGTGACATCACCAGAAGTCGTTGATTCATTGACTCTTGTAATACATGCCATAACAGTATTCTTTCGCTGCTCGATGTTGTATAGAATCACAAGAATAAAATGAAAAACTAGTTTTTCCCAGGGGTTGACAGAAAGCGAGCGTGTGGCTGGTTGCATAGTAACTCGGGATGCTACCAAAACAACGCATAATTATCCCATCGGTCCCAAAGGGCCGGATGAGATATTGTAGTCAGTTTGCCATTTTATCCATATTCACTGCTGCTGGTCGCCATAGCAACGGTTGCTATAGTAACACATATATTGGGGGAGTCACTTGCGTTGAGGGGTATCCTATGGTGGGATACCCATGAGTGTCAAGTGGTCTAGTAACGAAGTAAGCGCAAACATAATTCCGTTTGTGTGTGCGTGTATGCGCATGTGTGTTCGTGTGTGTGTGTCCGTTCTATTTTTGGTTGTTTTTCTCAAATAGCTCAAGTTTGGAAACCCAGCCTCGATCAATTTTCACACAGGGGTAAATTGTCACTGGATATATGTTTCCTCAAAAATGTGGGCAATATTTTCGAAAAATGCAGAGTTTGAAGGGTAATTCCCTAATTTGTGGGTTTCTCATAGTTTTCCACGATATTTAGGAATTGCAAGGCCCAAATTATTAACAGACACAAATTACAGAACTCCCCTAAATTTGAGGGGAAATTCCCTGATTTTTGGCAAAATTTGGAATTTAATTTAGAAATTAATTTTCAGACATCTTCATGATATTGAAGAATTGCACGGCTGGAATGATTTCAAACTTTGCAACAAGGTGGATAGACATAAAATACAGTATTACCCTCCAATTGAGGCAACACTTTGGACAAATGCTGAATTCTGAGGAGAATTACCTGATTTTGGGGATAACTGTGTATTTTGCAAATTTCCGGATATTTCACTTGCAAGGATTGCTGAGAATCACCATAACCAACTAGACATGTGCAGGTGGTAAACCGCCCCGTGTGTATCCCCGGAATAATGATGAATATTGACTCTCGATGATTAGAACAAGAACGCAACGATGCGTAGCGATTTCTTGCCTTATTTGAACTTTGGCGACACCAAAAATATTTCCGAAAATAAATAACAATAGTGATTATGTACTTCATGTGACCAACCTACATACCCAAGTATGAAGTCTATGCACCTTTTTGTTCACTAGTTAGTGTGTATTGTGACCAAAACCCAAAACAATTGGGATCATTTACTCCGCATGGCCAACTCATATATCAGGTGTGAAGTTCACTAGTCACCTGTTTACAGTCTTCGAACTATGTTCAGATGACCTTGGATCGAACCTAACAAACAATAGGGAACATGTACTCAATATGACAAACCAGCATACGAGGTATGAAATCTCAGCACCTCTGTTCACTAGCTAGTGTGTTTACATGTTTTAAACTTCGACCTCTGTTGACCCCAGATGTACTTGAACCAAATCCCAAAACTATAGGGATCATGTACTCTGCATGGCCAACCCACACATCAAGTGTGAAGTCTCTGGAACCTTCCGTTCACTAGTCATTATGTTTACAATGTTTTTATACTTTGACCTCTGTTGACCCCAGATGGACATGGACCAAACCTAAAACACAACAGATCAGGTACTCCATATGGCCAACCTACATACCAAGTATGAAGTATCTGCACCTTTTTGTTCACTAGTTACTGTGTTTACAATGTTTTTAAACGTTGACCTCTGTTGACCCAAGGTGACCTTGGACCAAACCTAGAAACAGTAGGGATCATAAACTCCATATGACCAACCCACATATCGAGCATGAGGTATCTGCACCTTCTCGTTCACTAGTTATTATGTTCACAAGTTCACAAGTTTTCTCAGAATTCGACCTCTGTTGACCCCAGATGCCCTTGAACCAAATCCCAGAACTATAGGGATCATGTACTCTGCATGGCCAACCCACACATCAATTGTGAAGTCTCTGCACCATTCCGTTTACTAGTCACCATGTTTACAATGTTTTCAGACTATGACCTCTGCTGACCCCAGATGACCTTGGACCGAACTTAAAAACAATAGGGAACATGTATTTCCATATGGCCAGCCTACTAAGAAGTATGAAGTCTATGCACCTCTTTGTTCATGAGTTATCGTGTTTACAATGTTTCCGGAATTTGACCTTTGTTGACCTCCGATGACCTTGGACCGAGTCCTAAAACATTAAGGAGCATGTACTACATATGACAAACCTTCATACGAGGTATGAAATCTCAGCACACCTGTTCACTAGCAATTGTGCTAACATGTTTCAGACTTCGACCTCCATTGACCCCAGATGTGCTTGGACCAAACTTTAAAACACAGTACATCATGTACTCCAAATGGCCCACCCACATACCAAGTATGAAGTCTCTGCAACTTTTTGTTCACTAGTTACTGTGTTTCTAGACTTCGACCTCTGTTGCCCCCAGGTGACCTTGGACCATACATAGAAACAGTAGGGAGCATAAACTCCATATGACCAACCCATATATCGAGCATGAGGTCTCTGCACCTTCTCGTTCACTAGTTATTATGTTCACAAGGTTTTTTTCAGAATTCGACCTCTGTTGACCCCAGATGCCCTCGAACCAAATCCCAGAACTCTAGGGATCATGTACTCTGCATGGCCAACCCACACATCAATTGGGAAGTCTCTGTACCCTTCCGTTCACTAGTCACCATGTCTACAATGTTTTTAGACTATGACCTCGGCTGACCCCAGATGACCTTGGACCGAACTTAAAAACAATAGGGAACATGTACTCCATATGGCCAGCCTACTAAGTCTATGCACCTCTTTGTTCATGAGTTATCGTGTTTACAATGTTTCCGGAATTTGACCTTTGCTGACCTCCGATGACCTTGGACCGAGTCCCAAAACATTAGGGATCATGTACTACATATGACAAGCCTACATACGAGGTATGAAATCTCAGCACATCTGTTCACTAGCAATTGTGCTAACAGGGTTTAGACTTCGACCTCTATTGACCCCAGATGTGCTTGGACCGAACTTTGAAAAACAGTAGATCATGTACTCCAAATGGCCAACCCACATATCAAGTATGAAGTCTCTGCAACTTTTTGTTCACTAGTTACTGTGTTTCTAGACATCGACCTCTGTTGCCCCCAGGTGACCTTGGACCATACCTAAAAACAGTAGGGATCATAAACTCTATATGACCAACCCACATGCCGAGTATGAGGAATCTGCACCATTTCGTTCACTAGTTACCGTGTTCCTAAGGTTTGCAGACTTTGACCTCTGTTGAACCCGGATGACCTTGGACCGACACTAACAATTATAGGGATCATGTACTTCATTTGGCCATCCTACATACCAAATATGAAGTATCTGCACCTTCAATCACAAGTAACCGTGTCTACCAAGTTTTTAGACTTCGACCTCTGTTGACCCCAGATGACTTCGGATCGACACCAGAAAAAATGTGGATTATGTACGCTATATGGCCAACCAACATACCACGTATGAAGTCTCTGTACCTTTCCGTCTATTAGTTATCGTAAGGGGCGTAACACACATACATACACACACGGCCGCACCATCGCATAGATTGTGGGCCATTTGCCACCGGCATGGAATACAAAAAATGCACGACTCATGTCTGGTTGACCTCAGATGGACTTGAAATGATCCTCATGTTGTTAAGCACCATTTAAAGTCCATACCCGCCAAGTTTCATTCATATCTGACGAAGTGAGGAAAATTGCTAATATATATACTGCAAACTTGACCTCCGATTACCTTGAAATGACCGTCATGTGTTCCGGGACCACGTATAGACGACATCCACCAAATTTCATTCGAATCCGTCAAAGTTAGGAAAATCGCATAAATTACGCAAATTTGACCTCCGGTAACCTTGAAATGGCCGTCATAGTTTCCGGGACTAGTCCACACCCACCATGTCCCGTGTAAAACGGATGAACTTATATTTTCGCAAAATAACTGCAAAATAGCGGAGCAGTCATGTAGAAACGCCGGCTTTCGAACCCATTCGAGATGTTACCGGGGCAGACGAGGCATTAGAAAGTTATCGCACTAACAACTTTTTTCAGCCGCACAAAACCTGCAAATAGAGGACAGCAGTCATGTAGCGAAGCCGACTTTCGAACCCATCCAAGATTTTAGTAGGACGGACATGTGTACCAAGTTTCGAATTAATCGGACCAAGTGTTAGAGAGTTATTGCGCTAACGCCTGCCGTTTCCGGCGCGGGGGGGGGGGGGGGGGGGGGGGGGGGGGGGGGGGGGGGGGGGGGGGG
>JAUOBX010334260.1:0-10986 GCA_032360705.1 Eupentacta quinquesemita
GAGGGGGCACAAGATTACCGGCGCGCAACCATCTGCTGGCGCGGAGCTCACTAGAAAAAAATCCAGATGGCAGCAGATGGCTCCTGAAGAGTGTTTTCAGCTATATGTATTTGGTTGTGATACATTGGTTCCATGACACTGCGAATGTCATCACCCAAAAAAGTTCATACTATCAGATGGGATGATGAAAGGATCATTATCAATCTGCCTGTTATGTCGCCCTTGCTTACATACCTCTTACTCGATTTATACCATATATCCAATTGTGGAAAACAAATGTAGCCTATAGCTGACTTCTCAACTCGGAAAGTGTACAAGTCGCGCGTAGCGCGTGATATTCCATCAAAGTTTTAGCATTTCACAAACAATTTGGTCCACTCTCTCCAATTCCATGACCAATTGTAGCCTATTTACATCGGAATAATACTCGAATTTTTTTATGAGCATGCAGCCTGCACGTATCCGACGCCTTGCATATTTAATTATATAAACCTACTCGATCCGGCGATCAAAAACAAACGCTGTGTTCATTCAGAGGAAAATGCCGATACCATCAAAAAATAATTACAAACCACCATGACAGTGAGAACGAACATGTGGTTCAATTTGATGTCCATCTCAAGCATTTTCACAAACACAAGTGCCAATGGTTGCTCGAAACTAATAACAACCATATGCCTATACTGTTTTCTGTGGTAAATTGAAATATGGTATGAATAAAAAGTGTGCGCGTGAGGGGCGGAAATTTTGACACATTGTCGACCATCAAATGAAATTTATGACCATAATAACTGCCTAATTTTCTATAACTAATCTAGATATAATATTAATTTTTCTTCCCTTCCCCCTTTTGCCTTCTTTCTCCTCTTTTTTTCTCCCTTCATCATCCGGTGGGGGCGCGCCCCTGACGCCCACTGGATACGCGCCTGCATACACGATGGATAACAGCGTAACTGTTGCATTTATCTCTTCAAATATATTTCCAACGTCAGCAACTGATGACATTAGTGGTCATCATCAGTAGCTATTGTGCATTACTTACAAACCGGTTAATTCCTAAAATTATGTGCTAAAGAGGATGACCTCTAGTGACCGCTGTTGACCTTTGACTTGATCCCAAAACAATGAGAATGATGCCCTCATTTTTTATGGTTCACTTGCCAGACACGGATACCGATCTCATACAAGCCGACAACGGTCAGCAAGGAGCGTGGGGGCCTAATGATTAGGCCGTCGGTCTTGTAATCCAGAGATTATAGGTTCGAGTCACGTTATACCCTTGAGTAAGGTGCTTCATCCCGATTGCTCATAATGAGTGGAAGGTGATTTGCATGTTGCTGTCTGCCCCCCTCATTTATGGAAAACACATGTATAAGTATCAGATTTCTCCACTCAAGTACACGAGCCAAAAGACATGCGTCACACACCCCAACATACACACATGGCTACAGAGGTTCCTCGACTAGATCTAGGAATAAATAATAATTCTTACTACATCTGCCGTCCTCCAGGCGCTACTACTCACCAGTTGATACGATGACCACCATTCTGCCGCCCTCTTCCAACATCTCATGCATATTCATCACAGCCCTCTCGACGTCATCCACGTAGTACAGTACGCTGATAGCGCTGATGAAGTGGAACCTTGGTCGACCGGCTTCGTTTGTCCAGTCCTCATGATATTCCTCAAAGGTCCGTACCCTGTAATCGAAGGTCACATCCGGTATCGGCCGATCAAGTAGAGCTTGTTTATATTCTTCCACGTAGACAGGTATTGGTTCGTTGACAACGTTCGATATCTCTGGAAATCGGATCTGATGCTGAGCTAACAAGTCCCGGTCGATTTCCCCTTGGTGGAAAGAACATTGAAAAAAATGCCCACTAAGCGACAATAACTTTTGCTCCTTCTATCTGAGGCAGTCGTGTTTACACTGCACTCACAAACATGAAATAAGTAACGCACATTAACCCACACAGATACGAAGACCCCGCCCTCATATGTTAACAAATTAGACATATTCCGTTGGAGAACTTAGTTAGCATGAAACTCTTTTCGAGTTTTACATGTACCTTTACGTTCTCAATCAATATGGTAGAGGAACACTGGTACATTACTCCATAAAGGATAAAGCTAGTTTTTGGTTGGTCTCACTACTCTACTGATGAAAAGTTTTGCTCATCTGCATTCAGATAACTTTTTTGTAATCTAAAAACTTTCTACGGTCCACCTAGCTCTTCGAACTCCGTGCTCATGTTAACAGCAATAATGTGATCCCCGTGATCTCTGTAGGCAGGGTAGGAGCTTGAAATTGCCCTTTCGGCTAGGGTTTCCCGTGTCAATATGAGTTCCATAGTATTGCGTCCTCGTCTATATGGAATGTTTTAGTGTTTGGCCTACACCACACACACAACACTATATCAATCGCTTAAGTTTTTTCGTACTGAATTTTGTATCGTCAAGGTAAATGGTGAGGTGTCACGTGACTAAAAATGAACTATCCCCGCGAAATGTTGAATCAGCGACCTGAATTTATCCTGAAATAATTATCATGACCTAATTCATTGACTTTTTTTATAAGAGAAGCCCGCATGGTGGCCAGCTAAAAACTCATGTTACTTCAAAACACCTAAAGTACTGATATCTCTCCTTATCCACAATGCACCGAACAAAACATTTCATCATTCATCGGCCATACATCCGGTCTGCTTCTGAATTTCAGGGGGACCGTACGCTGTTTTTCATAAGTGTTTTTTTAAGTGTTTGATATAGGCTCGACAATGTTAGTTTTACTTTGGAGAATCAATTCTAGGTATGCTATCTAAAAATCAAATATATAACGTCTTCGCCTCATTTTTTCGACAACGTTCTGTTTCCTTTCTTGTGAAGAGCAGTAATCCACCCTTGGCGCCATTCAGTTTGAATGTCCATAGCTGCGATGAAACGAATTGAAGATTATTGTCATTGGCTTGGCAAGTCCATTACACAACTCACAGTCACAGAGGATCCTAGGATGAATGATGTCTGGTCCTGGTGATTTGCCAATATCTAGTTCTGAGAGAACTTCTTTAACTAGCATCTCATTGATTTCAATATCCATCATCGGCTCTAGTATCTGTCTCTTTTCCATGCAATGTTGGTATACTGTCGCTGCTCTGTGTGGTGAACACGCTGGAGAAGAAACGGGACAACACGCAGGCTTTCCCACGATCATTATTTGCCAAGTTATCACTCCCGTCGGCCGAATCTATTATCAGTTCAGAAATCCCAGTGCGTGTCTTGAGCTTAAATCGGCAAGCTACCAGAACTTCTTTGGACTAATCTCTATTTGCTACACAACCTCTTTTCCTTCGTTCTTCACTGCTGTCCTGACGAGACTTTTCACTTTGTTGCGTACTGCCTTCCGAGATCCCTCGTCTCCATGTAACGGTTCCAACATCGATGCTTTTTCCTTATATGATGCTCAAAGTGTACGGATCTAACCTGGGTTTTCCTCTCCTTACTTTTCCTATGTTCCCAGAACTATGTCTTCCGATACTCTCCACTGTTCGCTCAGATCAGTCCTGCTCAATTTCTCCTCCCAATTGATATTTTGCAAAGCATTCCTGATTCCAGTATAATCTGCTTTGTCGTAGTGATATTTCACCTTCTTGATATTTGCTGTTTGAACATAACAATTGGAATAAAACGTCAGAACAGAGTGGTCACTTTTTCCTGCAGTGGGCTGAGGTGCGCAACATATGATAGCATACCTTCCTCGGTTGGCGGTTGCTAATACTAGGTCGAGTAGGTGTGCCATGGTACATGTCCCACTCCGGCTCTGGTCGGCTGCATGCTGTGTTGGAATAGATTATTGTCTATCTTGCACATTCAATGAATTTGTAATCTGTACTGGTGACATTTGATGGACTGCTCCAGGTATTTTCCCATGATCAAAATATGACTCCAGTTTGAAGAACATGCCTCTATGATCAGGGTCTGCAAATTGTCGTTATTGATGTCAGTGCCACTGCTGCTCCTGTAGATACAACCAATCAGCAGGTTGTCATTTCCTGTTAGTCTAACTGTGTAATGCTTCCCATATAGATTCCTGTAAGTCAGTTTCCAGATTGACAGGGCATGCTTTGATTGTCTTATGAATATAACGGCCACATACTCCTCATCCAATTGTGTTCTGTATATTAGTTGCGAAAAATTCAATTTCATCTAAGGCAATTTCTGAATTACAAAGTTGGAATCGAAGATTTTTATGTTTAACCTCTGTATTACAACTACTAGAGAACAAAGTTTTCTCACAATCAGACGCAGCTCCTCAATCTTATTCAGGAGTGAATCAGCATTCGTATAAAAACAGTTGATATGATTCAGGCTATTTACACTATGTACAGTTGTCCATAGTTGTCCATTACAGTATACAGTTGTTCAAAGTATATTCACACGAATAACAGAGGATGCCCTGCAAAATAATATTGTACGCCTAGCACTCATCTGGGAAATTATAGAATTGTTTTGCTGGAATTCCCCTAGCTCTCATAAGAGGGCACCATCGAAGTGTGATTCTAGAGCATTTTTTGCTATATGTATGTCTTCACACTTGAATTCCCTATAGAATGCGACGATTATGCGGATGTATGCATTTCAGAACACTATTGGAATGACTCCTTAAGGACACTGAAGGAATACCAGAATGGTACGAGCACTCTGGTGTTTCTTCGTTGGTGACCCCGACGTGATCGGAGTGATTTTGGCAACGTGTTTCCTCCACACCGCCTTGATTACTTCGGTTACGATCAGATTTGTGGTGCCCTGAGTAGCCAGTATTCGTTTTTCAGCATACACCTCTCCATCGCACATTGATGCTGAACTCGGGGCGCGAAAATTGTGCAGTCATTGTCGACTTATAGGGGCTATGCCTATGTTCTTGAGTCTTGCCCAGCTAAGAAATGGTCGAAACCCTTAAAATACGGGTGCACATGAACAAATGTTGCTTCATTCGAATGTTAGTAATGGAATTGAGAGGTGCGAAGAATACCGACAAGTTATCCATGCTGCTTCGGTCTTCGGAGTGTGGATACAGGATCCCGATATACTATTGCCCTATCCTATGTCGGAGTTACCTTTCATGATTCTGTACAAAATCGCCTAAGTTGTAGGCCTACTCATAAGCCGTCCTAGGCCTACTTTCGTCATGCGAGAATAATCAATGATATTCCAGAGGAATGATTGATTTAGACGAGGCGTCTAGCTGTAAAAGTTGTGGAAGCATTCGTCCTTGTGTTAAAAAATACACATTTTGAAGGCAGGATTTGTTCTAAAGTTGATTTGAGTGCGAACACAAGTTAGCGACTATGGGACTTTGCCTGAGGGGACCGACCGAACGCGCTGAGCGCGAATGTTTTGGCAGAATTGCCTAAATCACAGTTGTTTAGGCGATCATATGGTGATCTTAAAATTGCGACTGTCGAACCATCGAATCAAAAGTGGGGGAATATTTCCGACACCCCGGATGTGCGCCTCTACATAGTAGTTAATAGCGTATTGACTCTGGCTTGTCTCGAAAAGAAGACAGTAGCTCTCAACAAAGAACAAAACAAAACTAGCCCTCAAGTTCAAAGGATCAAATTAGGTAAAATGCTGAATGATGTCAAAGTAGATCAGTTGATGCAGTTGACATATGTATGTGAGTGTGACATAGACAAACAGAACATTATATCAGTGCTACCTCCCTAAAATGCTGTGAACATATGTCGATGTCGAGTTCATTTACATTGTACAGTGCTTTAGGCTGTCCGGAACAGTGTTCATAAAAGTTTATAACTGCAAATAACCTTCGATAGGAATATCGTAGTAGGGCGGCGTAATTGACTTTGTGGTTTGTTCTTCCAAGACAAATTTGGACATCGCAAAAACCAGCCCTAAAAGCCACAAAGTCAAATGAAGGCAAACGTCAAATCAGGTCAAAGTATAGTCACCAGATGCAGTTCACCAGGCAAATAATTGTGTTCCCCCATTACAACACACCCGCCGTAAATATTACCTTGAACAAGATATCGAAGGTTGGTGATGCCATAGAGTATAGTATATACCCTACATATTGCTACATGGCTTGATCTGCCCAGTTACCGACTGCGGTTGGCTGACCCTCGAACATATTGAACTAATCATTTACAATTTGACGTTGAACATCCGGAATGTAACCAGTGTCGGATTAAATTGATTTGACCGTGTGAACGTGGCCTGAGTCCATGTTCTACATATAGACCTGCGCACGCACACTTACATACAAACAGCAACAGACAAGGCACACATATACGCATACTCGGGCAATTACACACATGCATGAATAACGTTTACCTGGTCCAGTGCCAACACCGAGTATTCGCAGGCTGGTGCCGGTGGCCAATGTCGGTAACTTATTGACTACCTCAATGGGGAAGACTGTCTCCACCCAGGACTTGAGTACACTTAGTCGAGAGGAGAGATCTGTGAAGGCCTCGACTGTCTGGGCGTAGTAATTTGCGTCATGATAGATACTCCTCATCCCGCCAATACTATTCAGTGTTGACATTTCCTGTTCGAATTGAAAAAGAATTAGCTCATATACATATACGTTGATGACCATCCTCGGTTATTCAGGTATGATTCCACTATCACATCACGACTTCAATGAAAATCTAGACATCTGGTCGTTCTTGAGTAGCTACGGTTTCACATCTTACCCAAGACCCCTAATTTGATCGTCTGACGGCTCCTGGTCAGTGATCTGCGACGAATTAGTGACGTCACACGTTTTTGGGTATATGGACGAGAAAATCTCTTATAAATCTTCCTGAACACGAAATTGTATAGTCCTTCGAGATTGTGCCGCATGCCAACTCCTCTGTTGAGTGAGTATAGGGTTGTTCATTCCTAACGGAATGACTGACACTGCCTCCTTTACCATAACTAAAATTACTGAGTACTTTGTCAATTTCGATCGATTAGCTTGACGATAAAAGATACGTCTATACTTGCAGTCAGTGGGGTAAAACATTCTTTGTAGGTTATTACTCAGTCATCGTGACAAAGAAACCAGTAGTTGTCAAATTCTCCCTGATATGACATAAAAGCTGAACGGACATTTGCGGGATTTGAACTCGCAATTGTTCGATCACCTGGAAAACGATGTCGGCCACGGTGTTATAACCAACACTATTTCTTTGACATAGAAACTATGCGAATCGGAGCATGACATATCGGATAGTTGCAAATTTCATCACCGTGACACTCAATTCTACGGGTCCGAAATACCTGGTTCGCAACATTTTCTTCGAAATCTGCCATTTTGAATTTTAGTGCACACGAGACTATCATAGCAACATCTATTCGCTGCAATATTTCATCGCGAGTATGAATGCCTTGCATTCTGGTTGTTCATTAGAGTACAGCCGCAGCCCCAAACGGTCATGGTTCATTGAAATTTGAATTGTATATCGTTGGAGAGGGTAGACTCTCAGCTTCAAATCGGTATAGGCCTACAGCAATTCCCCCGCGAACAATGCGAGTGACGCCTGGGCGCACCAGAACTGACCCAATTTGGTATGTGAGTCATAGGGTAATTAATTGTGTAGTGCTACCTATATGAGCGAAAATGGGGAATTTCAAGGGAGCAGAATTAAATTGGCTGATCTGGAAGTCCAACCGTTGACCAGGAGCTCAGAGTAATTTTGGGATTTCCACCCATTCCTCCCGCCCTCTCCTCCCGAAAAATATGTATGTTTGTTATTCGTTCAAATTTGTGATTTTCAGTTCAATTTTTCAAAATAAGATGTTCTCATCACCGTTGTGGTAACAAGATCACTGATCTCTGCACCTTTCTGTTCACCAGTTAACGTGTTCACAACAAGCCTACAAGGTGTCACATACATACACACACACACACACACACGTACACACACGAACACACGCACATCTGCATGACTGCATAGATTCCTGTTGCCTTCGGCAAGGAATAAAAAACGGAGATTGCTAGTGTAATCCTGGTCCTTACCGTACCTCAACTGCGAATCTTCGTAATTGTTTGTTTGCATAGTCGTATGCGAATGACAAGAAACGGCGGAGCGTAACACTGCACGCTTTGATGGAACCCTTGTGTTCGAGAGGCCCGGTTGGTACGGTAAAATGGTCGTCACGTTCCCTGGGGTAGCCCGTAGCCTACAGCCTGATGAAGTTTCACTCGCTCATAAATGTTAACTTGTGGTTAGTTTTCACGAGGCTGGTTCCGATGAGAATGTTACCGAGATCCCGCGAGAGAGGATCAAGAGGAAACAAACAAACAAAACTATCAATCGGCGTGGCAATAGCCCTGTTACATACATGCCAGACAACAAACCTCCTTTGGCGTTGAATCAGCTTGAACAAAATAAGCTAGGCTACCCACAGACAATGAGACGCTCCGTTGACTCTCGAAGACGTGTTATTGTGTAACTGTTCATTTTTTTAGGTAGAAAGTATCTATGCAGTCATGCAATTGTGGATGTGTGTGGGTACGGGTGCGTGTGTGTGTGTATGTGACACTTTCAAAGTCGAAGGCCTCGTAAACACGATAACTAGTGGACGAAAAAGTGGATATATATCTTGACAACGAAACATGTTCATCTGTGTAAACTGCATCTGGTGACCGACTTTTACCTCAGCTAACCTTTTATCCTCTTAATAGCGTCGGTGAGAATAATACAGGGTAATCTATAGGCATCAGACGTCACCCCACCGGTGACAAACACATCTTATTCGGAATGAATTGAACTAACAAGGCGTCTCGCCTGGTTGGATCAGTGTTTTTTCTATGAGTTGATAACTCAACATTTCAGCTGATTCAGTAGATAGTGTATACCGTATAATAGAAGCCCCTCCTCTAATGACCGTCGCAAGTATCGTCCAAAAATTAGCCCTAGCACCATATAGCCTAAATCTAACAAAATAGCCTAAAAATATACCCTATGATATAAGCCCCCTCTTATCAAAACGCAATGCCCTTGGGGGCGTTTATTATAGATTACACGGTATGTTAGTTTCATTTCAGTGGCGGAAGACTATTCGGTAACTAGAGCTTTCGTAAATATTGGCCTCTGATGACATCAGAATGACTATTCAACAGTTTTGCCACCTCGAATCTGTTCACTTTCACCCCCCCCCCCTTCCAACCCCCCAACATTTATTGCCAATGTCAACAATGTGACCACACCATAATACTACATATTCCCTGATTTATTGGACAGTGGCCAAAGCCTTGTTCATTTTATATTCAATCTGGACCCTGTCAACACCTATACTATACTTACTTACCTAGTCTGTAATGACATAGTTAGGCTAGCTTTGTGCCAAAACAGAACTCCCTTAGGATTGAGAAGAGGTGAGAAGAAGTGATTTGGTCACCCATAAACTGTAATTCTGTTTAGAGGGGTCAATCATTGGTACTGTATATACTGGGACTATATATCTTGACTTGAGCTGAATTGAGGAGAAATGAAATTGATTGTTTGGCCTATAAGGTTAGATCATATTTAAGGTTAGATCATATTTAACATCAAATTTAAGGTCATATTTAAGGTTAGATCATATTTGGTTAGATCATATTTGGTAAGATCATATTGATTGAATAATGATCATACCTGTAGGAGTTTGATGAGTGTAGTCATTGCACATTTAATTTCATTCGTTTTTGTTTTTAGTCCATTAGTGACCTTAAATGACCTTTGATGATAAATGACAAATGTTATTCTCCATGAGGTGCACCGTGTCCTACAATATTGGCCACAGCTGACAGAGTAGCTATACAGGTGATTGGAGAAATGTATTATTCGGCAGTTTTCTGCGCAGAAGTGACCTTCAATTACCCCGAACGTGATGGCGTTTTTTTTGAGAAATTTCACCCTTTATGTGATGCACCCAGTTCTAAGAGCATTATGTATTTCAATGATCATACCTGATTCTATTGCCAAAAAGGTTTTAAAACGGACATTTGACCCCTCCTAACTCTAGAACCAGGTGTCCGATTGAACTGGCAGTTGGTTTTGTCTATGAAGCACACAGAGCTCTATCCCATATCCGAAAATCTACACTTTTTATTTTCTTTGCCCGTAACTCCTAATAAAGCAAATTTCTAAAAACCTGTCCGTTAGCCATATGACCATGATCTTTGACCTTCCGACCTCATTATCAGAGGTCGTTTGACCCACCAACTCCAAAGAACACTATAACAAATCTCTATGAACACTGTAACTGCAATAATTTTCAAACTAGAAACTTTGACCTCCGATAACTTCGCGCACGAAGGTCACATGAGCTCGTTCTGACCAGAACATGATTCAGCATTAAAATAGCATGGAAACAAGTAAAAATATGATTCGGCATAAAATCTAGTGGAAGTTCATCAGAGGTCAAATTGAGGTTGAAGGTCACAGAGATGCGAATCGATGAATGGATTGTAATGGCGCACCCCCCCCCCCCATCCTTGGCAGACATTCTGTTCTAATTTTACAGCCTAAAACTACTTTTTTTACCCCTAATTGACCTTTAATGACCTTGGATGATATGACTGTTATGTTGAGTGTGAAATGTGAATCCGTTCTTGAATCGGTTGATCGGTTCTGGACTGCTTTGGGTGAGGTGGTGCTGAGAATTTTCTGAATCGGTTCAGGACTGCTTGGGTGAGGTGGTGCTGAGAAGAAATAGTTGGAAATAGGCAAAAATTTAATAGGGGGAATGGGGAGGTGCCAATTGTTTTTTGGAAAGATAATCCGTGATCGGGGCCTTTGGAAGGGGAGGAGGGGGATGAGAAGGAGAAATTATGAATGGAGAGAGGGTGGACACGAGTGATCCTCGGGCAAAAATTGTAATGAGTGATCCGCTCTTCATCCTGGGTTTGATCCCCAGTCGTGACAGGTGATATGGGCGGCACCCAGTGACGTAGGCAGGGGGTGTCGGGGTGGGGTGGGGAGGGGGGGGGG
>JAUOBX010334482.1:0-10984 GCA_032360705.1 Eupentacta quinquesemita
ACCTTTGGTGACCCGCACAGGCACTAAAAAAAATAGGGCACACCCTTAGGGTTCAATCCAACCTTTCTTTTGTATTTGTAAACACAGTCATAAGTGTTCCTACTAGGAGCAGCTGAAGCTTCTGGAAAGTGTGGGGGCACAACTGCCTCCTAAAGGGGTGCTACTGTGGAGCAATCCAATATCAGCAGTGCACGACAGCCCCTGATCAGTTTCTCGAACTCGATAGGTGTGCTATGTGATCTTGACAGGCGTTCGGTCTGCCATCACATCATTTCCCTCGGGAGACATCCCAATAGACCGAGCTGCTATATACGATGCACGCTAGTATTTACAAGTCACCTAACAAGGTCAACAAGTCACCTAACGCCTCACCCAAATTTGCAATGGATAAGCCAGCTAGTTCGGGATTTGAACTGGCAACCTTGTGATCAACAAGTCCTAGTGCTAGCGACTGAGCTAATCCGATCTTCGATCTGATGACACTTTCTTTGTGCGTTGCACATAACAGGTAACAAAGGTTCTTGTATTAATTTTGTTGAGTTTATTTCAGCTCCATGGATTATCAACATTGAATTTCACATCTAACAGGACCATGGCATTTTATTAAAGTTATCAGTAAAATAATCGATGTCTCACAATAGGGTTGAACAAGGTATTCATAGGTGTACCATGTGAAATTAACAGTGGCTGTGATAATTTGATATAACAAAAGGCATACTAGTCAGAACAAATGTATTCTTGCTAATGTCTAAGAACCAGTGTGAATAATTTTGAGTCAGAATCAAAGAAACCAGGACGTGTGTGTGTGTGTGTGTGTCTGTGTGTGATGAAAATATTAATCAACAGAGAGTGCTATATGTACTTCCTATTGAAAATGGTTACCATCTATAAACTTCTTAGGATGAATGTCAGTAATGTTTTGAGGTGTATATTCTTCGCGAAGAATTCCACATGAGGCAGTAGAACAAGACAATTGTACACCAGCAGTAAACCTGAGTGGTGTGACCACCATGCCAGTGATGCCACCCACACACTACCCCCAAAAAGATCAATTCATCCATCTCGTCAATTATGCACGATTGAAAATAAAAATACTCGTGATGAAAAATAAAGTGAGCATTTAAAGAGGTTAAAACTGTACAAATTCTTAACAACTTTTACTATCAGTGACCAATCACAACTGGGGGTGAACTATTAATGGAAACCTGTTCATACAACACGAGTCGGCAGGAGAGCCACTTCACAAGGGGGCATAGATTGATTGGAATGGGTATGCTTCTGAGTTGAATAACCATCAGTTTTGTGATTTGGTAGCAAACCATTGTGCCAAAATATAATATGGCTGTGCATGCGATTGGGTTTAATGCTTTGAAGCGCGAAAGCAAGCATAAATAACCATATTATGCGAGATGGGAGCAACCCAAGCAAGAGCTCACAACACTATACTCTTCTCAACATGTCATTCAGTTAAAACTGGTAATGGAAACATCAAAATATGGTAGACCCTAGTTCGGACTGTGTATATGGTATGGGGTTCCAGGCAAAGTACCCCTAACCCTAACATTTATTAAACAGGTGCAAAAATGCCTGTTCAGTGTATTCGTCGCTAGAAAACAATTTGCCCACTCCAGGAATTAGTTCAACATTTTGGGGGTCAGACATCACCATATGACACAAGGAGTTATGCAGGGAAGAGGGCAGGCAAACTTTGCAAACCTTCCCAGGCTCATAGAGGGAGGTCCATCCAATTATTTTGTACATGTATATCTCTCAGACTTTGTGGCCAAGTTGGCCACAAGACGCGCAGAGCGTACACTCATGGAAGTTTCAAATCTCCAACGCATCCAAAGCAGTGGGCAGGACAAAACCCAGTTTCCTCATTCCAGGGTTTCTGAAAGGCCCTCTGCACATCTGTAAAGTCATGCTTATAGAGATGAGCTACGAGGGCCTGGGAAGGAGGGATGTTCATCTAATGATCCAGTACATCTTCCAGACTTATGCCTGGGTTGGCCACAAGACCAGCAGAGCATACACAATGCCCCCAAAGCAGTAGGCAGGATAAAACTGACGAAAACCTAGTTCCCTCCTTCCTGTGTCCAGTGTTTCTGGAAGGCCCTCTGCACATTTGTTGAGTTGTGCCAGGGTCCCTACGAGGTCCCGTTAGAGTCGGCAGCTGGTGGTGGCGGGGCCATCTCAAAGTCTTGCGGTTCCTCCTTGGGTCTGATTACTGTGTCATCGTTCTTCTCCTCCTTGATCCTCATCCTCTCATACTCCTCGAGCTCCTCCGTGGTTGGCTTCCTGTCCTCACCGTAGTCCCCTCCGCGGCCAGCCCCGCGGTAGTCTCGGTCACGGTCCCTCCTGCGGTCCCGCCTGCCGCCATCGCGGTCCCTCTCTCTGCGGTCCCGCCTGCCTCGGTCGCGGTCACGATCAGCAGCAGCTCCACGGTCGCGGTCCCGTCTGGCGCCTCGGTCACGGCTCCTGCTGCGGCTCCGCCTCGTCCGGCGTTCGTCGCGGCGCCCACGGTCCCTTCGGTCCTCGTTTCCTTCCCCACCCCTGTGAAGATTGAAGAGAATGGTTGTGGTGTTTAAATAAGCCAGTTTGTGGATTCAAGGGCACATGTACACAAACCAACCTACCAAAGATGATTAGGTCAAGGTTTTGAATAAACAGGGAGCCAAAGGGAATTCACTCCCACGAAAGCCAGGGCACTCATTATGTATGCATGGTCCAGGTTGTTAAATCTAATGGACAGGGGATATTGTTCCTGGCAATGGTCTCGGCTGTTGTTATCTCTCTTGTAGAGATGGAAGATAATGTCGAACGGCTTAGGGGTCTGATCAGTCGGTCAAGGTTTCAAATAAACAGGAAGCCAGGGGTCGTTCCCCTCCCATGGTCCTTGTGGAATTTTATGAGCCAGAGACAATTTCCATGGCAGAATAGTCCCTTGATTCCTTCGCTAACCATAGAATAGAATGAATTATTGCAATATTATGGGAACCACTAACTGTGTAGTGCTGTGTACAGGTTTCCACTCGATCTGAAATTTCCTGAATTTCAGGGAATCTGAGTGTTAGTCTAGAAATTATCGGGAAATGGATTAAATGGAGAAATTTCAGTAAACTGACCATTGCTGTTATCTTAGTAGTGTTAGCACGTTCAATACAATGCTTTTTCATTGTTATGGGTGGAATAATCAAGGAATTGTCCGAGTCCTCCGAAATCGGTCTCGAGACCAAGACCGGTCGTGCTCGTTTTGACATCAGCCTGCATACATGTCCCATTTGTCCTACTACCACGGGACCTAGTCAGTTGGGGCAAACTGCCAGGATGGCAATGTTGGGCTGAAAGAGAAAATTCCATATTTTCTTCTTCATTTTCTTTTGATTCACTCGCTAAACAAGAGTACCGATCCCATACAACCTGGCGAGGGTGCATACCTTGATACAGCACTCTCCTCAGCTGCGAACCCTCGCCAGGTCACAGATCAAGGCAATGCCTCTGAAGCGTGACCTCAATGTGAAGGAGGTGGTCATTCCACGCAGACAGCGACATACAAATCACCTCTCACTCATTGTGAGTTATTGGGATAGATCCTCGCTCGAGGGTACATCGCGGACTTAAAAGGGAACCTCTGTATTACTAGCTCAACACTCTAGCCAACTACGCTCCTAAATGCAGATGCAGCAAAATACCATAAATGCCGGTTTTACGCAAATACAAACAAGGGAAGGGGCTGAATTCGAGTTTCAGGGACCAATTACAGGCAGATTGTACTCCTCACAATTTCACATTAACGCCTGCGTGGGACAAGGCAAAGGAGACAGGGTGTTTCGTCTCAGAGCGAACCAGAAGAGACAGCTGGTGGGAACTCGCAACTTTCTGATCACCAGTTCGGCGCTCTACCAACTGAGCTAATTCACTCCTCAGAGAATCAAACATACCCTCTTCCGATGGACCCAGACTGGTCTTCTCGTCCAGAGTGTCGGGTGTTCACATCCGGTGCTCCACGCCTCGTACCTCCAAGTCCTCCGCCTGAGTAATGAATTGAGATAATTTAACGCTTCCGTGTACTGGCTTCTAACTGCCTTGTACATGGCAGCAATTTGGTGAAAATATCAGGGGGGGGGAGGACGATGAAGTTGATGGAAACAATTCAAAAGTTAATGGGGCATCTGTGTCAAATATGGAGGGGGAGCATGATGCGATGACATTAGTGTTACATTAGTGCCAGGTTCCAGTGAATAAAATTGGTTTATTGGCCCCTGAATTTCACTGACAAAATGACTTGAAGATTTTTTTCAGAGATCTCATGCAATATATTCTCCCTTCCCAAAAGTTATTCTTCATTGATGTCAATTAGTGTAATTGAATTATTAAGCGATATCTGAAGTGAAGAATAGGCCTACATGAAGACATGAGGATAGCAAGAAGGCCTAAAAGTTCCATTGATCAATAACACTGATATGTTGTAGCACCCGAAATGTTCGAAGTAGCACCCGAAATGGAATTTACGGGGGCTATTTTTTCCTCTAGAAGTAGCACCCGAAATGAAAAAAGTAATTCCAGGCCTGGGATGGAGACGTAAAATGGCAGTCCCGGGATTGGATTGAGATTGGTCACAGAAAACCCCGTCCCAATATCATCTGAGCACTAGTAAAAAAGAGGGGGCGAGTTATCACGGTGCTCATCCAGGGTCAACACTGACAGAGTTCCTTGATGAGTCTCCAAGTGACTTCCTGAACCCATAGTTTTCAAATAACAAGCGCAATCGTGAACGCCTTGGTATCTGTGGCCGAATACTGTATGTGGTGGGTCCAAATTGCATGAATGAGTTTCAAAATGGCCACCCAGTTGGCCTATCTGGTGCGAAAATGGGGAAATTAGATGCGTCAAAAAATGGCGGCCGGGTGGAGTCGTATGGTGTGAAAATGAGAGTTGGTCTCAGAACAATCACCATGTTAAGAAACGTGTGAACCTGCGATGAAATCCGTGGGACTGAAAATCCAAGATGGCCGCAGATTAGTGTGGCGACACCCATTTTCAAACTCATCAGAGATTTTTGAAGGGCGTGTACACGTGTGCTGAGTTCCGTGTCAATAGCATGTACGGTTCCAAAGTTATTTGCAATGTGAAGAGCAGACGTACGGACGAATGGAGAGACAGGACTCCTCGAGTTGTTCAGCCGCAGCTAGAAAATATATTCATATCGTAAACCTTCAACCCGATGACACAGGCTACCTAGTTGGTTACTCACCTAACCTCCTTGGGAACCAACCCTTGACGGTCCTGGCCCTCTCCACATCCACCAGGACACGGCGGGAATCTATCTTCTTGCCGTCAGCACTCTTGTAGGCGTCTGTGGGGAGGAGTCAAAGGGCAAGGGTATTACAATATGGAAAGAAACGGCTTTGTGCCCGAATGCGTGTTAGAAAAGATCCATGTGGAACGCACTCCCGTCACGTCAATTTACCCGTCGAGGAGGGACAGCTCACCATGGGAGAAGCAGGTGGTGAGCCAGACAGTTGATGCAGGGCTGGTGACAAGGATGGGCTGGAATGCCGAATTGCCGATGATCTGCAGCTGGCTCTACCCGTTGTACAAACCAATAGATGATTCTCTGGCTGGCATTACCGAAGTATGCAAAGGAAGATTGAAGTACTGCTGTATGTATATATGTCATTAACTGGTAAAAGGGCAAAGAATAGAATCCTTGACCGAACATATGTCAAGCCTGGCAAACCACGTTGTCTATTTAATTGTTCATGTGCAATCGTCTCCCAAATTTTTTGCTTGTGAATAATGATTTCACCAAAGCAACAAACAGTTCAGTTCCACAATCAGTGTATATATTTCCATGACATTTTCATTGTTGTTACTTAGTTGGTGGGTATTAAAGTGGACAGCACATCACATGTGACAAGTTTATACAACTAGTATGACTAACACTAAATGAATCAAATGGGAATACCTACTCAAACTCACGCAGCTTGCTTTATTCGACACAGCGGCGGTTGCGTTAGAACCCTTTGAGACCAAGTATGAGCTTTCGACTCACAGCAGACAATCAAGGCCTTACCCAAGCCAAAACACAGGCCTTACCGGGCCACCCTAATTTCGACGAAAGACAACTATCTAACATGAGGAACTGTTGAATTTTCCTATCAAAGGACGGCAGGCTCAGCAGCACACATTTCAAGACCTATACATAGTGGACAAGGTCTGTCCACTGTCCATTGTCTTTGTGACACTTTTGGACAAGTCACTTTCAATGATTTTGTGGCTATATTTATCACACATGATCGATAACAGGACATGCAACTACCATGTACCTTGCAGATTCCACCTCCGAAACAATCCCCTAGGAATATTGCTGATGCAGTGTTGATTTTCCCCCATTTTCTGTACTGGAGCTGTACTGGATTTCTCACACAGACAGACTCGCACTGAGCATACACTGGTTGCTGAACGACTGGAGAAACTTCTTGATATGAACCAAGGCCTCACCGAACCAACTTTCGACAACAGGTAGTTGTCTTGAAGTGAATCAGATGCAATTCCTCACGACAGCTTACGCAGCTTGCAATTGGACACAGCGACGATGGCATTGAACTTGTGGAAACGAAGGGTGAGCTTTCGACTTGTAGCTAGGAATCAAGGCCTCACTACTGAGTCAAAACACTGGGCTTACCGGGCCACACTGAATTCTAGAACCAAAGACAGACCTATCTAACATGATGAGAAACTGTTCAATTTACTAGCACAGAAGTGACTCCAGGGGAAAAACATTCTCCACTAACTCAAGATTCTTGGTATGACCTGAGAACTTACCAAATTACCACCAAGTCAAATTTGTGGCCAACCAGGCCACATAATTTTTTATTTGAAAGACAAATTCGGCCCCCACCCCTGTGAATTTCTCTCTTACAGCAACCTTAAAGAGAATCATTTTGCTTCGTGCACCAGAAGTCCGAGGCAGGCAAATTTATGGATAAAATATTTTCCGCTATTTTGGATGATCGCTACTAACACTTACACAGACTCGCATACAGTGGCTGCTGAACGACTGAAGAACACGGCCTTACCGAGCCAACACTGGCCTTACCCGAGCCACAAAATTTGTTTTCCAGAAGACGATTTCACCCTTCCCCCGCCCAAATTAGTATATATCCCTCACCAGATGACTGGAGACTATTGAAACCTTGCAACTTCGTTAGTTAGTAGGAAAAGGAACCAAGGCCTTACCGAGCCAACGCTCTCGCCTTACCAGGACAAATTTCACTCTTGTCCAAATTGTAATTCCTCTAAAAACTGAAACCCCAGGGGATACATTCCTGTGCAGCGATGCAAGCTACAGATCATAATTTACTGTCTCTCAATAGAGTGTCAATGGTTGTGCCATTTTGAAAATCTCAACTAGGTGGAGTTACTAACAATACACATGCCACTCTGAATGTCTGGGACTCTCACCCTTTTTGGAGGCCTTACCAAGCCAGGGACAAGTCATCAGGCCAAGGTTATGCACGGCCGGGCCTTATCAGGCCCTGAATATTTCAGCCGGGTGGCAAATTTAGGATATCTTCTTTAGAACAATTGTTGAGGGCCGACAAAGCTAATTTGAATGTGATACCTACGCACACTTACGCAACTTGCACTAGGCATGATGGCTGCTACACGTACCCCGGTGGTCAACAAACGAGGGCTTACCAACCTGGAACAAGGCAACACACTGGCCTTACCGGGCCAGGTCAATTTTAACCAAAGGACAGATAATTTACTTCGACCACATTTTTGTGGGCATACCTACCAAAATACTGAGCAGCTCTAATTTTAACCATTTTCTTCATGATGTTAAGTTCATTTTTGACTCAACAATATGCCACATGACTACATACTGAAAGAAGTACCAGTAATTGTTGAATATGTCAACTTCTTCTGAAGATTTTTTGAAACTTTGGGTCCGCTATTCGGAATGCATTACCTACAAACACTTAGGCGACTCGCAGTGGTGAGCTTTTGTCGACTCGCACCCCCTCTCGAAAACGAGGCCTTACCAAGCCAAAACACTGGCCTTACCATGCCACAGAAATGTCAATAGAAATACAAATCTGGTTCAAAAAAAGTTTTTTTTCCTGACAGTATGTCCATGTCCGAAAAAAGGTATTTCTCACCATCAGTCTATTTTCCAACAATTTTTCTGAAGGATTTCCTCCCCATATTTTTCATCATTCTTTGTCAAGTTTTACTTATTCATGGAATGTAGAATTATGACCACAACTGTAATGTTGGCCGAGTTCACTGATAATCTAACAAAGACCACAATGGTTTCGCCGAATCGAGCAAACTGTACACTTTTTTTTAGAGTTATCAATAACATACACTCTCCCCGCTTTCATAGTACCCCTATTCCTACAATATACTGTCTTATCAACTAGATGTCGCATGCATAAAAAAAAGTCTAGCTCCCACCATATTTCAAGTTATCACAATGATGATCATTGCTCATTTGGGCTCCTAATTTTTAGGTCAACAATTTGAATTTTGCCTCACAAAACAGCAAGTTTAGGTTTTGACAAATTTTCCAATGTCTCTCAAAGTATTGCATGTGACAAAATTAGCCTAGCTATTGTTCAACTAATCAACACAAGAATTATTGCTCATCTAAGCTTTTGGGTGAACGATTTTGAATTTTGCTCCCTAAAATGGCAATGTTAGGTTTTCACCAATTTTGTTTGATAGCTGCCACAACCTCAACAGAACACCTAACCAAAACTCACAACGATGCTGTTGCATGAATGGCTGAAGGCCAACGAACGCATCTTACCGTGGGGCGCCCTCTAGAGAGGAGCGCCCCCAGAAGTATGCTTACCCCTGCTCATACAAACCTAAGGCAGAAAGGAGCGTTTAGGGATCAATCATGGGGCCCTCTCAGACCACGCTATTATGTATTTGTGTGCAGACTTGGCTGTGTATGGGAATGACAAGAGAAGAAAGAGTGAGAACAATCTTCCAGGCAAGTGACATGGGGGCATTCGTCAGAGGTCGAAGGTCATTCAAAGATGGGCTTAAGCGATGGTGGTGCGTAAGTGCCATCACTATCTGCACGGACTAATGCAGAAATAGGGGGAGGGGGGCTTTAATAATGTCAGTGAGTGTTACCTTGCCACTACTGCACTTCAATACCGGAACATTTGTAAAAGACGATAACATCATTAAGGCTGCCTATGACAAACCTGTAAATATATCGGCCCATAGTTTTTGACAGAACAATTGTTTTGGGTTGCCCAGAGTTGCGAATTAGGGAGAATTGTAAATTTGCTTTCCATAATTTTATGAGCTGCTCAAGACAGAAACTGACAAATGCAGAGAAACTTGTGTGATCCCATCAAACCACCACCATGATCATACCAACTTACCGAGGCAATCCATTCCTGCAACTCACAGTACCCACACTGAAATGGATTGGCTTGAACAAGCTGGTCTACATCACATTCACATGTATGGTTGCAAATGCTCAAACATGTACATTTACATCAGCATTGGATTTTATTGGAGGAAGATTTATTTACAGGTTTATCATACACATAGACAGAACAATAACATAGAATATGATAAAATGAAAGTGCATCAACAAAGACTATTTGACAACTGGAATACATAAATGATTCATCAAAGAGTTGTCTTGGTGGAATGTAACACACTTCTACAGATGCAGCAAACAACACTTTTCTGCAGCACATAGGCACAATTTTTTCATGGCCCCATCCTAGAGGTCTAGATTCGAGACTGGTAATTTTCAGCTGTGTACACTCCCAAAGTTACTATTTTCTACAAATATTATTGACAATCATTCATAGGTGAACAAAACCCACACATTATTTTTCAAATATCAGAAACCACATTTCATAATTCTATTCTATATACATATATATTCTTCTGTCAATTCTAAATACTGTCTCAAAGGGCAGTTGGTGAAATAGAAGCCAGTTCACAGGGTTCTGCGCGAATCAAACCTTTTCCATGCTTTCAGCAGGCATCACACAACACCACAATCACTTGAACCATTCATATTCAAAATGTAGACTTTCTGCTAAACATTTTGACAGGGCCAGATTTAGGATGCTCCAGCATAGACATATATAGTTTCAAGCAAATGTTTTGCCATCTGGTTAGGCCCTTATAGATGAAATATTTCAAATATCAAGAAAGCCTGATATTCAAAATGTAGACTTTCTGTTAAACATTTTGACTGGGCTAGATTCAGCATGCTCCAGCATAGACCTATGGTTCCAAGCACATTTTGTGCCATCTGGTTAGGCACCTTGGGTTGCCAGGTGCAATTTTAATGTAGGTTCGTACATTCACCCAATCCAGATATTTGATGGGAAGCAAACCTAGCCATTCCAGAGTGAAGAGTGATCAGTAGTCACGCATTTTGCAACACAATCCTAGTCGAGAAGATAACACATCGGAATGTTTCATCTGGCAGAATCCTCCCAATATTGAATGCTGTCACACTCTCGATTGGGCTAGAGAGGTCAACATGATAGAGAGGGGTAGGCTTACCGTGCATGTCCCTCTCCTTCTCATACTCGATGAAGGCGTAGCCACGGGGCTTGCCTGTGGTTTTGCAGTGGACCATGTTTATCTGTGAAACAGAAAGTGAGATAGTTGCGACACTTTCCAATGGTGGCAGCACCTCTAAGCCTACTATATATGCACTTTTCAGAGAGATAAAAAGCGCTCAGAACAAACGAATACAAGAAATTACAACTGGGACAATACAAATGACAGAACAGTTCATATATAAAATAATACTGGGACTATATATCTTGACCTGAGCTTAATTGGGGAGAAATGAAATTGGTTGTTTGGCATATGAGGTGGAAATTTTGGTTAGATCATATTGATTGAATAATGATAAGAATGATAAATTCCAACACATTCAGCAGGTATGAATGAAGCCTACTATTGAGAGTACTAAGAG
>JAUOBX010334593.1:0-10984 GCA_032360705.1 Eupentacta quinquesemita
CATAGAGGCATAATTTGGGATCTCAGACTAAAAACCCTGAACATCTCAACGGCTATTAGAGCATTATTATGATGGTGATTCCGAATGGGAGGCCCTAGGTCCCATACTGAAAAGTTGGCAAACAGTACACACACCCCTCCCGGCTCCCACTTCAAGTACTATTGTGGGACCTTGAGTAGAAAAATCCTGAATATCCCGAAGGTATGGCTGTCAGATCACCACTATGACCAAAGATCAGCACTGTGCAACAAAATTTGTAACCATCAAGATTTTGCTGTATTTCATATAATGGGCCCTACAGCCAACCAGAGCCCTCGATCAGCCCAAAATTCCTGAACATCCTCAATGGCCCACTACCTAAGAATCATTACATGTCACAATTGTTGTCATCATATGTTTGTAGAGCTATAAAAGTGTTATTATTACATTACAATTGGAGCTTGTCATCCTAGGTGCATTTCGAGTACCATTGTGTGAAATTTCATGGTCCAAAATTCATGAACACACTGAAGGTACGGCTTTTAGACCATTATTATGACCGAACATCATAAATTTGGAGGAGGAGACTCATTTCAAGTACCATTGTGTGAAATTTCATAAAATGGGCCCTTGGGCCCAGGTGGGACCTTGGTCCAAAATTCCTGAACACACTGAAGGTACGGCTGTTAGACCATTATTATGACCGAACATCATAAATTTGGAGGAGGAGACGCATTTCAAGTGCCATTGTGTGAAATTTCATAAAATGGGCCCTCGGGCCCAAGTGGGAGCTCGGGCCAAAAATTCCTGAACACCCCGGAAGTACGGCTGTTGGACAATCATTATGACCAAACAACAGCACTGTGCAACAAAATTTGTAGGAGATACAAGATTTTCCGGTATTCCATATAATAGGCCCTAGGGCCCAAACCGGGCCTTCAGCCCAAAATTCCTGAACACCCTCAAAGGCCCTCTACCTAAGGATGATTACATGTTACTTTGAAGAAGGGAATCAATCGAAACTTGTGGGAGGAGATGCATTTCAAGTACCATAGTGTGAAATTTCATGAAATAGGCCCTTGCTATCGAGTGTAGTCCAAATACAAACTAAATTTATTCATTCAGATTGTGTTGGGTTATCATGTTTACAAACAAGGATGTCACACATACACACACACACCTACAAACACACGCATGCATGAAACATGACTGAAAAGATTCATCAACCAAAGTTAAGAGATGAACAATTGTAGAATGGTGATCATACCTGGGACTCGGGGCCTCTTCGTTGTGGTCATAACATCAGTTGTTGGTAGAATTGTGGTGACTGGAAATAAGGATGGAAAGGAGGTTTTTCGAGAGTTATTATTTTGCATCAGCTGCGTTACCAGTATTTCCTGTTGTTTTGAAAGACCAGGTGTAGTTTTCCGTCCCATGTTCAGATGTCCTCAAAGTTCAGTGTCCTCTGACCACTCCACACCTTCTACACACCAATCATGCGACAAATGTGGAGTAGGACTTTCTCGTTTTCACTGCCTCATGAACTGCATTCGAGTTGTTGGGTTCAATTTTCCTAGTACACTAATTCACAGAGGAATATTGTAATCTACAAAGTCTTGCTCCACTCTCCCATCATCAGTAATCCCAGTAGCTGTGGCAATTACCATTTATGCTGTTGCAGGAGATCAAATGACTCAGTTCTAACTGATGAAGAACCAGAAGAAGTACCCTACGTGGCCATAGCTATGCGGCCATCACCGCATGTGGCCTCAAGCCTCTGCCGGAAGAATCAGATGGGCAGGATCCTCCACAATGAGCTACTAATTATTATGCCAAGAGTAGCGTGGTTGACAGTCATGAATCAGGCAACCTACCCTCTCAGAACCCTTGTCTCAGAATCCACCAGGGTCGTTGGGGCACTGCAATGGTGAACGTATCAGACGTCTCCACTCCTGTCTCCACCCCTGTCAGTCATGGGCATTAACACCTATCCACCTTTCTGAATACCCTTTTATTGGACACACCATCTGGTCATTTTTTTCCCCTTGGCCCACTGATATTTTTCCATGGGGCTTTTCTCAGTTTTCAGAGGCTAATCGCCTGCCGCCCCTGCTTATTTCCTGCCCTGACCAACATTTAACTCCTAGGAACCTTCAGTCAAACATTTAGGCTTATCACATGTGATCTTCCTACATTGATCCCACAAAAATGTATACAAGGGGAAAAGTTTCAAAACATACCTGCTGTGTCATTTCTCATCTCGCAAATGAAGTTGTTGAGCTGACTACAATTCCAGTGGAGCGAAACACTGCTCCCAAAAGATGTAGCATAACAGTAGGGGAGAGCGTGGCTCGTCACCAAATTCAAATAGAGGGCCTCTACACCGCTCACCCACTGGAAGCCCCAAAATGAAGTGTGGCCGAGCCCGAGCCAGTGATCACCAGAAACGAACGAGCTGAGTAGAAAAGCTTCCTCCTCTGCGGTTTCGATGGACACCAGAGATGCCAGGCGGTTCGAACACAGTTTCTCTGCTTCGGTGATGTTCTGAGCTGTCTGATCGCGAAAGTAGCAGGATCCGTTATGGACGTGTCCATCGACGAGCTTCGAGCAGTCTTGGAAAGCTATATTATCGATACTTTGATCAACTTCACAGATAAAACTGTGGGATTCGTTGCAGCTTCTCCTGTCCCAGTATACCATCCCCAATCCATGATTTAAGGTGGCGATGAAGCAGCCAAAGACATCTAAGCTGATGGCATCTTGGAACGAGTGCAGATAATTTCCCGCAAAACCACTGCTCCAGTAATATCCTTCTCCAAATGAGTAACTCAGACCAATCCAATAGTCTTCCAAATTGAAGCCCATCTCCCTAAGAATCTCTTGCTCTGTCAATGTTTCTATAGAAACCAGAGATCCATTGTATGCAGTCTCACAGAACAGCATAGCCTCTGTGAAATTGAGGATCAATTCTTCGAATACATAGCAAATTCCAGAATCAAGACATGTAACTGCTTGAGAATTTACTTCGCAAATGAATTTCTTCTTATCGTGACAGTCATGACTGAACCAGACATTTGGTGCATCTCTGTGGAATGCACCAGTGTAGCAGATGTGCCCGTTACCATGCCCATATGTCTCAGGCTGCAATGAAGATGCCCATTCAAAGTCCTCAAAGGAGCTCCATAGCCCAACCCAGTACATTTGAGTTGGTACCGTCACCTGTGTCAGGAAATCTCTCTCGTCGGGTGTTCCTATGGCAACCAGTGATCCATTGTAGGCTTCATCACACCAGCTCTCAGCATCCGTGCTGTTTAACATCATATTCTCCACTACATAACAAGATGCATTGAACAGGATGCTGCTGGTCAAATGGGGACATGACTCCGAAGCCTCTGTGGTAAGGTATTCTGTAGTTGGAGCTTCAGTTGTTGTTGGCTGCTGTGTGGTAGCTGTCGTGGTTTGTGCTGCTGTTGATGCTCCAGCAGTGGTCGGCTCCTGCGTTGTAGCTACAGTGGTTGGGTCCTGCGTTGTAGCTACAGCGGTTGGCTCCAGTGTGGTGGGTGCAGTTGTTGGCCTATCTGTTGTAACTGTTGAAGTTGTTGCCACTGTGGAGCCCATCGTCACTGCAATGAATATCAATGAATATAAAACAACTTTTTAGAACCAAAGTGCAAAGGGTCAGTTATGACAAACAGGGATGTTATCGCATCCTCTCAATCCGAGTCCGGTCCTTGCTATCCACATCCGAGTCTTCATTTAGTTTGATCCGTACTATCTTGGCACAGTTTTATAGTTACTACATGGCTCAGGCTACGGAAAAACACAGGTATTGTACTCTTCCCAGATGTTGAGTGCATGTATCATCGCTATTTCCTTAGCAGTTTTGACATGTTGAATATGATGCCTATTACTTTCATGCGTGAAGCAAACGATAAATTTGCTTTCATGAGGACAGTGAAAGACTTGGACAAGGATCGGACGGAGTCCCTGAATCCTTCGGGTCAAATCTGATTCCGAGTCATTGAATCTAAACCCCAAGTTTGAGTTGGAGCCCCAAGTCCTTGGAATAGGGACTCGAGACCAATCTTGCATCCTGCAATGACCAAGTTAGTGCAACAATGTAATACAAATAATCAAGTAACAATGGACAGCGCAAAACAAGGTTGTCTCATTGTGGTCCTTGCACTCAATTCAAGTACAAATGAACATTTGGCAATTACATACATTTTTACATTAATCACCATATTGCTCATCCCATTTTTTTAGATGAGAGCAAATCTCTATTGTTTTTTTTAGCTAGGATGCTCAACTAACATGATTTTTTTTGCAAGTTGAGAGTCCTAACAAAAAAACAATTCACACACATACACAATCAAAATACACAAAACTACCAACTCTCATCTCAAACCACTTCACACTATCGAACTGTTCATATGCCATATGCTATGACACATACCGTACATACCATACAATGGTCACATGCCATATGCTATGATACTGTACATACCGTACATACTACATACCATACAATGTTCATATGCCATATGCTATGATACATACCGTACATACCATACAATGGTCATATGCCATATGCTATGATACTGTACATACTGTATCGTACATAGTGTACAATGTTCATATGCCATATGCTATGATACAAACCGTACAATGTTCATATGCCATATGCTATGATACATATACCGTACCAGCACCGACCCCCACTCAAAGCTACATACGTGGCCACAATATGGTCACCTTAGGGAATTGCTTTGTGTCTGTTTACAGTATTACATCTGCCTGCTCTGCCAATGATAACATAGTCGAAACTGTGTCCATAAAAATATCCACTAACAATATTTAACAATATCATGACCAGCTTTCATGATCATTAAATCCAATATCTGGGAGGTGGAGCATTTTCCTATGGTCCTGGGAATGGTTGTGTTAAAAAAAAAAAAAAATCCCTAGATGACCTTTCACTTCAGCCGTATGTCTGAAGTGAGCTATTGGAACTTACTTGGTACCTGCGTGGAAGGCTGTGGGTTAATGCAAGCTCCAAAGTGACAGATGAAATCGGGGTCGCAGTCACCATCGATAAGGCAGTGGCATTTACCTCCAGCACATGTCATACCGCCCTCACAGTTTTCATCAGCCTTGCATTCGATGTGCACAGCTGTAGGGAATTCCAACAAAAAAGTGGAAGACACAAATTGAGAATAGAGCAAGAACTGGAGAACCAATGGTCCAGAAGCTCAGACTGCAAATAACCATTACAACCAGGAAATCAGGAAGGCAATCATCTACAGGATTAATAATCCTCTGACTGTCCTCACAAACTTTGAACCTTGAACTCACAAAGTAGCATCTTGACCGATACTCCCTGTTTCGACAATTCATGAGCGATGTATAGTTTATACCTAACTTTCACCACTTGCATAGTATGTTAGCCTACCAGCCACAAGAGCTCAGGGTTGGATATATACCTCCCAGGAAACATCATTAATTCCCTCTCCTGGCAGGAACTATAAGGGAAATATGGAAATACTGGTAAATACCGGGGAATATCAAAATCCAAACAAATTTAGCCACAGTCAAAACCCCAAAACTCACACTTAGTGTCCGAATTATTTCTAAGTTTACACTAGGTGCCTTTCTTTTCTGCCATTTCATATTTCAGGTTGGTGTGGCTGGTATTAATTCCGAAAGATTTTTTTTTTTTTTTCTTCAAAATAAATCAAATATATGTATAATATTCCTCAGTATATCTCAATATTGACCACTTTTGAATATTTGCCAGATATTTGGATATCTCCCCGGGATATATTAGCCAGCTATCAGAGCTGGCGTCAACAGAAACACAGGGTGGCCAATTCTGTGGTGAGAAATTATGCCGGTTCCAGTTGAGCTTATTCCCCGATGGAGAGAGTAGACTAGGTAGACAATCAGCATTTATTCTTCCAAGTGGTTAATCAATAACATCTCACATGATCAACTGGATCCAGTGATCCTTAAACCAATGACTCCTCATGTCAACACCGACACAGGCCTGGAGATGAGAGGACACACAGGGGACTGGAGATGGCAAAGAAATGGAATGAAGCATAGTAGTTGAGTCTAACCAATCCAAGTCCGAGACCGAGTCCCAACCAATCCAAGTCCGAGACTGAGTCCTCAGCTCCAAGTTCCAGTCCAGACCAAGTCCTTGTGTCGAGTCCTCATAAGAAATCAGCCTTCAAGCAGGAATGTTTAGTGTTTACCATTGGGTTTTGCTGACATTTGTATATATATATATATTGACCTACATGGCCTAAGCTACTCCAAAATACAAATGGACTCTGCCTAGGTGTTGGATGTATCATTGCTTTTATCTTAGTAGTGTTAGCATGTTCAATACAACACTTTTTAATTGTTATGGGTGGAATATCCAATCAATTTACTTCAAAAATCAGTGGAAGACTCTGACAAAGACTTGGACGAAGACTCCGACAAGGTCCCTAGCATCCGAGTCCGAGTACTCTAAAATCAAGACTGGCTTTGAGTACTCCATCACTGGTAGTTTGTACTGCAATCTGGAGATATAGATCTTACTTTTAGACCTGTAATCATCTAAATATGAATGTTATGCTCCATATACAAACAAGCATCGTATTGGTAACATTCTGATGCAATTTTCAATCTTTATCAGCATTGTTCCTGTTAAAGCATGAATGGTTTGAAGGACAAGTTAATGACTTTCTACCTTCTATCCCTGAACACCCCATATGTGCCACTAATCATTGAAAACACTGACATATTGGAATAGTGGTAATTCAAACTAATCTGTAGTGCGGAAATAGCATTTTGCAGGATCTATGCAATTCTCGACTCAATAGCTCAATATTGCCCTTCAATGACCTTCGAACCTACATGTATATTCATGATCACCCTATATGTACCTCTAATCAATGTAAACAATAACACTGAGTATCAAAGTATAATATAACCTATGGTAGTAACCTGTAGGAATTTCAAAAATTTCACATAATATTGATAAACTTATTTATATCCTGCTTCCTGAATACATATCTCAAAGCAGCTAACAAATACCCAACCTGGTAATATAGAGCTCCATGAATGCTAGACAATATTGCATCACTCACGTCTCTCGCAGAATACATGCCGCTTGGTCCCATCCTCGGGATGAGCTTCAAAGACATCCCCGTAGATGCCTCCGTTGAAGGTGACTACCTTGCAGCTTGGGTGGCAGGAGGTACGATCCAATGTCCCCCAGGGTGGTTCTCCAACAGGCCTCGAGGACTCCGCATCCCAGCCCTCCCAGTAGCAGTCCGTGGCATTGCAAGCAGCATTCACCCAGGTCTTGTAACTGTGGGAGGCAGACCCAAATCTGATCGATGTCAGGTTCGACAGGAAGGCGAGCTCTTCTGCAGATCCCACGTGAGGAAGATCGTGATTATTTACATTACAGAAATAGGCACCATCCGCATGCGTTTTGAAATTGTACTTCAGGGAATGCTCCAAAGTCGCCCTCATATAACAGCTCTCATTCCGGAAATTGTCCTCGCCAGCAGAGCAGGGGCGAACTGAGAAATGTGACAAAAAAGAAGGATTTGTTAACAGATTTATTCCAGTGGAGCATGTAGCAAAGCAAATCACCCTGTCACCACTACAGAGCAAAAGTCCTGGAGGGAATGATCATTCATGGGGAACACATACTCAGTATCAACCAATCAATCTGAACATTTATACCACGCCAAAATCATAACAAGAGTGCCAATGGCAGAGTAGCTCACCTGTTATTTCTCATCAATGCAGATGAATGGGAGAATCATTTCACTCGCATGATCCTCATGATGAGTATTTCGCCTGAGATGTGCGCCTAGGTGACATTTCCCTCAAACCATGTTTTCACAAAATGGCTCAAATGGCCCACCAAGTGATATTGGAGCTCGAATCCCTGAACACCCAGTATGTAGCCTTGCTATTCCTATAACCACCCCCCTCACCTTGCGTAATAGTGGTCGAATGGTATCAGTGATGCTTGGCATTGCAGTGGATCCGGCCGTCCGGATCATTCCGGGATCGATTCCCACATTCACCATCGGGTGTTTTTTTCCAGGGGTGGCTGTACTCACTGTGACGACTGGCCAGGTCTTGGGTGTCCAGGCTCTGCTGTAGCGCAGTGGACTTGGTATTTAAGGGGGGTTGTACATGTCAGTCGGCTGTACGCAGTTACCGTGGTCGAAAATGGAACGAAAAAAGCAAAAATCTTGCGCTCCTGCAGGATCTGAGAAAGTGGTTAGATCCTAGGGTTCACCGGTCGTTCGTCGGATGGGGACGTGAAATGGCAGGCCCGGGAGCAGGTTGGGATTGGTACTATACACCCCTGCCTGAACAACAACTGATCACTAGTTCAAAAGAGAAGGCAAGTGGTTCCTCGATGAGCCTTCCTGGACCTGCAGCAATCAAATCAAATAAAACATCCTCCCACCCTCTCCGCATTGAGGTCACGTTTCAGAGGCATTGCCTTGGTCTGTGAACCTGGTGAGGGTTCCCAGCTGACAAGAGTGCTGTATCCAGGTATGCACCCTCGCCATCCTGTATGTGATCAGTACCTGTGTCCTGCGAGTGAACCGTATCTTTTATCTCCATAACAATGACCAATTTTCATGATCATCAGATTCGAACTCTAGGCAGAGAAGCATGTTTTCTGATGAGTACAGGCCATGTGAGGGATGAAAGACGTACACGTCCAATACGGGTGTGGTCGATCTGAGAGCGATGATGCAGTTACAGAGTTGAAGGCCTCATGAAATCGTGCTTTGTATTTTAGATATATTATAGAGTCAGCTACTCATCCCACTTTTCCCGTAAAAGTTGGGTCAACCATTGTGGAGAAGGTTCCTGCCTTCGAAGTTGGTTGTCCCATGAGAACATCTCGCGAAATGAGTGAAAACATTATACTGGGGTAAATATCCAAGTAGAATATATATGATGCAACTTGGCACGCCGGATCCAAAGAGCCATACCCCCAGTTCATAGCATATCGCGTTATCGAGTTATGGTCACTCGAAAAAGCTAGTTACTATCGGCCCATATCTCCGAAACTAAACAAGATATGGAGAAACAGATTGCACCATTGTGTTAGCCGCCCCAAACAACCAATAGCAAAATGAAAGTAATGAACCCAGGTACTCCATTCATAGCCACTAAAAATGCTGATTCTTCAGTTAACATCGCCTGTATCTCAAAAATTAAACAAGATATGGAGAAACGAATTGCACCATTGTGTTTACTGCCCCGAACTACCCCTACTCCCCTAGCAAAATAAAAATAACAGATCCAAATTCTAAAAGTGAAAAATGTGGACAAGTCATGGAGCTCGAAAAAAACGCCTGCCACCACGCACGCCAGTAACCTTGGTTCAAGTGAGGATGAGTTGTAAATCGAGAGCAAATCACATATTTTAGGCATATTGTTGGAGTGAAAGCAACGTTTGCCATTGACTTAACTGTGATATGCTTGTGTGTGTGATATTGAAATTCTTCCATACTACTACTTACTAGTAGGCCTACTAGTACTAGTATTACTACTAGTATAAAGGCCCGGTCACACTACAATGATATCGTATAGTGCAACGATCCGATTTTTTTAATTTTCGGCTCACGAATGCCAGATTCTTTTCATTATGGCGAATATACACAGCGACAATGATATAGGACCTCATTCACTATGTGTGTAACCAATTCGATGTGGAATCGCTCATTCCCAACTCGAGATATTCACCCAGCTTCTATTTATCGGAAAGCTATCCGATTTTTATCGTTTTTCGATATGACGTCAGATTAGAATGGAACTGGTTGAGGGCCTTCAGGCTAAGGAAAGGTATTTAGGTGTCGTATCAGCCTGTATGAACTTAATTACCGCATTCCCCGGTAGTCGGCCAAAATAAGGAAAATTGTGTAGCAATCCGATCGTTACAATGTGACCGGGCCTTAATGGTGGTCGCATATTTGAAACACTTAAGGATGAAAATCTGGAGAAATTGACAATTTACTGATCCTCATGGAATCACTGTCCTGAATAATGCACAGAATTTTGTTTGAGAAATTATCAAATACTAATCGGGGCACATTGAATTTGCAAGAAATTCAACTTTATGTTATAATGTTTCCTATGTTAATCAATGGTTTTCCTCAAACTTCGCTAATTTGGAACACCTCCTGGTAATGGTGGGCTGGTGGCGCAATTCCACTTTGAAGGATGCATTGTTCCATGCATGTGCATTCTATACAGTACCTTCAGGAGCCTAGGTGTTCAGTGTTCACTTAGCAAGATATTAGCGCGAAAAATTCAGCTGAAATGGGAAAGTTTTTGGCCGTCACTTTTTACTGCATTGAAGGAATCAGACATGGAATGACGAAATAACACAAATTTACATCCTTCCCTAGAGTACATATTCTGACAATTGCTGATTTGAGTGAGAAATGGTAGAGTTGTTGCGAGTCTCGCACAATATGTTACTTGCGCGCGTCACTACATTCAAACTGCGCGTTGACAAGGGGTGTTTCGAATTAACGACTGTTTCAAATGAGCAATAGTTACTAGTATTAGCGTTATGTAACTGGGCCATAACGGAAAGTTGTTAATGGCCAAGGTACATTTGCGTTCAATGGGACTCGCACAGTTAACGCAACTCATCGCTAACAGTAACCAAATTCCCTAATTTTGCTCCATTTACGTTCGGACAGATCAAAATGCTCCCGGAAAATGGATGATTACTCTTTCAGCTATACTATTAGTCAGGTGGCTTAGCAAATTTATATTTACCGAGCGGACAAAAGTGCCAAATTTTGCATGGACCTTCGTCCCGGCCTATCTATTGATTTCATCCGTGGAACCCACTCAACCGGATTCGATTTTCCAAGATGGCGCCCAAAATCCAAGATGGCCGCCATAGGATGGGGAAAGTTGTATGTCTGGTTATATAAGTCGGATGTAGGCAAAT
>JAUOBX010334813.1:0-10982 GCA_032360705.1 Eupentacta quinquesemita
ACTTTCATTTTCGCCCATTACGACCACGCCCGACAGGTTACTCATTCAGTCAGTTCGGACCTACCACATACGGTATCCGGCCGCAGCTACCAAGACGTTCACGAATTGCACTTGTTATCCAGCATATATATATAAGATATCTCCAATTCATTTGTTGATATCAACAATTTATTTGCTGATATCTTCAAATACAATGAAGATATCTACCAATGAGCCATGTGTAGATATCAAAAATGTAATTGTTGATATCTTCAATCTTTTTTGAAGATATCAATAATCGAACTTTGGATTTGTGTAATGAAATTGAAGATATCAGGCGCTGAATAACAGATATTACTAAAATGATCATGTTTGTTAATATCAGCAATTCAATTGAAGATATCTCCAAATATTTGTAGGCCTAGATATCAATAATAATAATTAAATTAGAGATATCTCCAAATAACTGAAAATATCTCCAAATATATATTGATATCTTCAAATATGTATGGATATCAACAAATAAATTGGAGATATCCACAATTATTTGGAGATATCCCCAATTATTTGAAGATATCTTCAATTGAATTAGTGATATCTTCAAATATTTAGCGATATCAATAACTATTTAGAGATATCCACAATTATTTGAAGATATCCGTCACGGTGAATAATTTGCTGATATCTTCAAATATTTGGAGATATCCACATCTAATTGAAGATATATCTTCAATATTTTGTTGATATCATCAAATGTCGAATGAAAGGTAAAATAGCTCGCCTCTCCATCCAGTTGATATCTCATCAAATCTGTTTATTTTATCAACTGAAACTTTGCGCGCATTGCCGCGTACTAGTACTACGCTCCGGCACGCACATTTTGTGGAAAATTCCGGAGCGCATGAGGAAAATTCCTCATAGCCGCGCCGACTCGTTGGCATAATGGTAGCCAATATTGCGTATTGACTGCGTGTGCACATATTATTTATGGACACGCCCAAAAATTGAAGACGTCCAAGTCAGTTGATGCCTGATTTTTCCGAAATTGTAGTTCACATTCTAGCATTCGAATTTTAACTCACGAATAGTTTCTATTCGAATTTTGATATAAGCTATACTCCTATTCATGAATGTACATAGGCCTACTGGAAATTTGAATTGACTGAACATCCCCGCCTGGTATGATAAATATATCATAGGCCTAGCCTATACGCAGAATAAATATAAATCGCCTGTTATCTATAGCCATCTATCTTCTCCAACATAAATTAGAACACACCTGTGAAGGCTGTGATCGTATGGCCAATGTTCTATTGACTATTGCAAGAAGTTTTCTTTTATATTTGCGCAATTTGGCAGTATGTCCGATGTCGTTTATGAATCGTTCCCGAGGATACTAGGACATGAATGTGATAGAAATGTGTGGATTGGGGGCCTGGCCGCCTGGGGCCTTCCAGTCAAGCTAATGGAATAAAGGACGTAGGCTAGTAAACTAGTAATTAACTCGTCGTAGTATCTCTAAATTGCCTCATGCGGTATCCCGTACAGTCAGTGTCGAAACTTGAAAGTCACTTTCACATTTGTTATCTCATCGGAAATCGAATGGACGTCGCTCACAAGCTTGCGTATATCTCATCAGTAAACCCAGTGTTACAATTTGCTCAGTATTGAATCCCCAAATGCCTAAATTGATAAAATCCTTGGACCGGATGTTGGTTGGGCCGGGCCCGGGCCCCTTTCCTGAACCTGTGGTAATGTGTGCTATTTCTGGAAATTTCCAGGTGCGTCTTCCTCGTCCAGAAAGTTCCCGGCGCTCATTGTAAACAAACTGACGTCACACTGTGTACGTACATACACGGCATACTTGCACTGCGGTGTTTGTACTGGCGCAGTCGGCGAATCGAGCTTTTTGACTAGACTGATGTTGTTCGAGCCGGCCGGAAGTACAGTACACGATTATGATCTGATCGTACGTACAGTACAGTACAGTATATCACATGCACACTGACTAGACTGTACTTTGGTTGGGTCTCTCGCTGCGACTGTTTCGCCTGCATTTTCCGCTCTGTTGACTTGCTGTACGATATTCTCCGGCTTCTTCCGAATCGGATGACCCTGAAAGACGATTTAGATTGCCTACGCGACCTGGAATTCTGGTGGACTCCCTTGCTGCAACCGAAAAAAGTTATTCAGAATTTGGCCAAGCACCAGGCAGATTTTCCCACTTCTGCCAAGTCATGAAAACAGTCCGCGGTATGGTGTTTATTTCTGTGAACCATCCATTGACGTTAGTAAAACCGGATGAGTTGTTTCAGAATCAGATTGAGACGAATCAACAGTTTGCTGATAGAAGGAAATCTATTCTAGTTTTACTTCAAGATCAGGAAGAACGAATTCTAGTCTCATCAACTTTTGTAGCTCCCATCAAGTTTGCATAAATTTCAAAGCTAACCCAATCTGCCCAAGGCAAGACAGGCACAAGAAAGCTGCTCACCAAAATTTACACAATTTAGTTTTCTGGTTTTAGCTTTGTAACCTGAAGTTCGATAACCATATTGTGTTAGCCGAGCATATTCACTTGAAATTATTCCAACTTGGTTATCAAAATGGTGCGTTTGGGGATACGACTTCTCGTCAGGGTGCTGACAAAACCAGATGTCCAGGCCCAAATGGAACACTACTCCAAGTTCTCACCATCACCATTGTCCATGAAACAGTTCCTGGATTTCGGTAAGTATCTTATTTATTATTAGCCTATTGTATTAACTGCTGAGAACTTTGCTCAGAACTTTGCTCAGAACTTTGCTCACTTTACATACTCCACTCCCGATAACATAAATCTACTTATTTTACCCTCAAATCCACAGGCAATTCAATCACAATAATTACCACGATAATAATAATATCTCGTTCTTAGTTATATAGGGTAAAGTGACCAGTATTCGACCCCCTACCAGAATGCGACCCCCTTTGGCATAAACAGCTCCAAAGGATATTTTTCTGCGAACAAGTGGCATAAAAGTGGATAAAAAAGTTGCTCTTTGTTTTGATAAGGTTTTCATGTTGAATGAGTCTTAATTCAATGAATAATATTGAATTTTGCCAAAGGGGGTCGAATACTGGAAGGGGGTTGAATATTGGTCACTTTACCCAAGCACTCTTCCACGTCGATGACATGCTCAAAGCGCTTCACAGATATTACCCTCATAGTCATAATATTAAATTCATCATTTGGATTTTCGTCAGCACCCAGGCATAGGCTAGGCCTTAGGCTATACAATATGTACAGCTTATTACTGTATTAGATGTGTGAAAGTAAAGAGGGTGACGGTGACCCCAGCACTGGCAAGAGATTTTGTCCGTGGGAGACCCGAGATGCCAAAGCCGACTTGGAGAGGTAGTGGAGCCAGCGGAGAAGTTGTGTGAATAGGTGGGAACAGTGAAAGAGTTTCGTTATTTAGGGTAGCATGATGGTACCAAAACCGAGTTAACAATAATTTATACATGCTGGCAGGGCTTGCATACCGGCAGGGTTCGGGTACACCGAGGATACACTACAAAGTGATCGCGAACAGTGGATGCGAGGCAGCAGTGACAGCAAGGTTTAAATGGGTGAAGTTCCAGGAGTGTGGAGAGTTGCTGCACAGGAGTAATGTTGTATGGGACTGACTAGTGAGACATGGTGTCGAGAGAAAGGGAGGTGGCAATCCGGAGAAGGATGAGAGAGCGATGGTGAGATGGAGAGGGATGTGCATCGTGAAACTCACAGAGGGCTGAGGATCTGACTACTGAGAGAGTGAGGGAGATGCTCGGTCTACTCATTGGCAAATGGTGAGGTAGTGTGATGAGGAGAAATGGTGATTATGTCCTCTGGAAAGCCCTAGAGTTTCATGTGGCTGGAGCAAGAAACAAGATGACATTGAAGAGGCAGGTGGATGAGGGCATCGACGCCATGGAGGGTGTGTGGAAGAGGGAGACTTCCTACTTGGTATGCACAGTAGGCTGGCTATATAGAGTACATTGTCCCTACTGTTCTTGGTTCGGGTCCAAGGTTATCTGGGATCAACAGTGGTCGAAGTTCAAAAACCTGACACCATCATAACTAGTGAATGAAAAAATGCAGAGACTTCATACTTGCCTCGTAGATCAGCCATAGAACATATTCATTATTGTTATTCAGTGTGGTTCAATGTCACTTGTAAGTGATGGGATTCTTTTGTGTGGTGAGAAAGTTCTACAAATGTGGCAAGGAATCACTATGCATTGTTGTATTCTTGATCAGGAACAAACTACTGTGAACATTTGCTAACCCACTCGAAACTAACAGAGCAAGATTATAAACAAATTCATTTTATATGCCTACCACAGTACGGAATTTCATACAGAAATGCACTAGTTACTGTATGGCCTCTTAATTGTACCTGCATGTTTGCTACACAGATACAGTACTAGTTCTGTTAAAAAGATTCCATTGTTTTGCTGCTTTTGCACAAGTCCCACAATTTCACCATTCTTCATGATTTGAATAATTTATGCCTATATTTTGCCATGATTATGTATATAGTCACTCAGTGCACTCTATATTGTGCGTGCCTGCTTCCACAACCTTCACTGATACTGATAGCAACAGCAAATTGTGTGTAATTGCTGCTGTGTATTATGCTGGTCTGCGATTCTGTGTGGGTGATGAAATAGCAGCCTCCATTGTACAGCTGGCATTGTTTGGGAGGCCTGTCTGACCTTTCTGACAGCGCCCACAGACACACCTCCAGTAATCAGCCAATAGGAGGGCTCCATTTTGGAGTGGTCCCTGAGTGCATCATAATAGACAGACTGGTTTCATCCAGCTGTGGATGAAGGACTCAGCTGTGTTTTGGGTTTACTTTCACCAAGTGTGTGGGCTGGTTTGCAGTTCAAATAGGGAGCCTTGCCCTTTGTTATCTGTGGGCTCTTGCCTGCATTGTGTGTGGGTCAATTCCTTATCCCAAGCCTGAGGGTATCATGTGAACAACTGGCTGGTTCAGAACTGAGTAAAAATATATTTGGACAGCTGTGCCAAGTGTTTTGGCCAAGTTACACTTCAGTTTTGGTAGTCAAAATAAATACAATTGTTGAGGGTCATCCCTAGCACCCTATAACACAATCAGGTGACCTGAATTCCTACTAAAAAAAGTAAAGGAACTTTGTTAAAATATGGTCGTAAGCCTCTCTTAGTTACTATTGTCAAATTAAAACATCCTGCATACAGGTAATGGATGTTTCAAGTGCAATAGCTCAAATATTCAATGAGTTGATTAAAGGACCTTCCATTTTGTTGAACAAAACAGGTTTGCAACCTTTTAACAAATGAACTATAAATGCACCAATGAAAATATTCATCATATGTTTGATTTACCATCAACAACAGAATTTGCAGAATGCTTTATGTTGAAATTTGATGTATTTATTTGGCTCCCTGAAAATCAGCAGGTATGCTGTTTGGGCGGAATAGCCCTTGAGAATCTTAGAATTTCGAGGAGAGTAATTAAAAAGTATTTGCAGCCCTGCCCTGATACACAATATTTTGTCTACATATTATGTATGACATACCGGTATGTCTGAGTAATTTGTCTGAGTACTACATGTACTAATACTTGGTATTATTGATCATTACTTGAGAATAGGTTTTAGTTTTAGGGGTGCCTTTACACTGAGAATTGTGTTCCGTGTGTGCCAGCACTAGCGTTTCCTATTCATTTTCATCTCTCCTTCTCCCATCTTGATTTGTTTACATCCTCACAAACGTTCCAATGTTTCAACTTACCCCGCATTCCAACTGACTCCACCTCCCCCTCTTTGAGGATTTGGTGGATGGAGACTATAGTTGGTCACTTGGTCCTGAAAAATATGACTGTCATTTTGAGGTCACTGAAAGTCAAATGTGCGTAATACTGTACATATGCAATTTTCTTTGAATTTGTCGAATTTGAACAAATCTTAGTGGATGTGGACTAAAAATGGTACTGACAAACATGATAGTAATTTCGTTTATTATGAGATTTCCCTAACTTTGGCAGATTCGAACTAAACTCTGTGGATGTGGACTATAGTTCATTCTAAACCACATATAGTTCATTTAAAGGCCATCATAGGTGGGAAACGACATAAATAAAACGACAGCAGGAATACACGAAGGTGGTTTTACCACCCCGCCTGCACATGTCTAGTTCATCTCTCCTCCTATCTTGATTGGTTGCAGGCTTGGAGGATGGTAACTGCCCGCAGTCGTTCGCCTTCCTGAAGCACGAGCTCCCGGTCAGGATATGTAACATCATGAAGGAGATCAACCTGCTCCCAGAGAAACTGTTACAGATGCCCTCGGCTAGAACAGTCAAAGGATGGTTAGTCTTGAGCTGTATTCCAATCAATCAATCATAATCATTTATGGCGCTAATCAATACTACAGAGATATACACAATTCACTGCTGTTAGGCTTCGAAAAAAAATGAGCTTCGAGATCGGTGCTGAAAGTGGGTCACTCTGCTATGGAGCTGCTGTGTCACGAATCACGATGAAGACGCAATGAGCTGTACAATACATTTTATGCAATGTTAGTTATCCTCTTATAAACATGGGTGGAAAGCGGGTTACAATGGCCAAAATACAGGAAAATCTCTCGCTCTCATTATCACATTTTCAAATTCCAAAGTATTTGAAGAAAACATTGTTATTGACGCTGCTACTTACTGTGGACATGTTTGGTCAGTTGACAGTTGTCAGAGAATTCCCAGGTTTCTAGTTTCTTAGCATTTGGCTACCGTACTACGGCAGAACCAGGGAAAGAGGATGTTGGGGGCATACGCTGAGATCTCTGCCAAGCTGACCTAGGCCTAGCGGTCCCAGCACCTCAGAAGCTCGTCCCTGACCTACAGGATGTGAATGACCCTAACGACCGTGCTGCTTGGAAAGCACTCTATAGCAGTTCCCTACTTTCCAACCCCAGCACTTGCACTCAGTACTAGTAGACCTCTCATCACAGCTCAAGTGCTCACATTATCACATGAAATGTGGCTGGAGCTTGCACCCACCCAAACTCTCCCGATTACCCTTGCAGAATGAGGGCTAGGCAACTAACACATTGAATCTGCATGGAATTACTCTCACAAAAAGTGCATTTAGTGAAGGATTCACATTGGCCATTGGATGCAGTATCCAGGACTGTGCTCTTCGAGCCTTGATGCCCTCGTGCATACTTATCTTCTTCTTATCGAAAATCTTATAGAATTTGCCAATACAAGTGCAAGCCCTAACCATATTGCTAAAACTCACTTTGAGTACAGCTACAACCCTCCAAATCAACATCTATGGTTAACAGAGATACAACAATACTTTCAATTGCACTCAATTCTCTGGAATGCAGGTCAGCCAGTGAGCCAACACTGAACCAAGGTATCCCACTACAAACAGAGTAACTCACTGTGGGAGTGGCTTGTTATTCTGGAGGGTCCCCATGATATTTTGAGTTGAACAGCCACTATAAAGTTAGCCATCTAGTAATGAACGATTTACTGTTCTAATACCCACCCAAATCTACAGTAGCTTTGGAATCATGACCATAATTGTAACGTCTACACTCTACAGTCTTCTGAAGTACATGTTGGGCCCTCAAAATTCATGTTATGTCCTAGATAAGTGGTTATAGTACATTTTCCTCTGGACAGTGCTTTGCATGAAGAATCCTATGTTTACTTTACAGAGAGAACTAGTTTTAGTTATCAGTTTACATAATTACACATTATAGTGAACTGGGCATGCTAGTAGAGCCTTGATGTGGGAGTTTCCTCTCCAGTTGGCTCTGATTGGGTAACAGGAAATGTCAATGGCTCCCTGGAGTGGAATTCACCTTTAAACCAAAACCAAAGGAACTGAACATATGGCATGATGAATGTCTATTGGCCAGGGCCTCTGGGTGCGGTGATGAATGGCATTCATGCTGATACAAGTTCAGTACATTTGCAGTGAGAAGTTCTCACTGCATACTAGGTTTGGACTCTGGAGGGAGAGGGGAATGTCACATGAACTAATGGAAGGTCAACATACCTGGTATGAACTACTACAGTAAGCTAGTACTAGTAGTGCCCATCCCCCTAGTATCATTAGGCACTACAATTGTTTGTATGTATAAAGTTTTATATTTCATCCTCCTCACAGGTACCAGCAAACACTGGGGGACCTGCTGGAATATGAGGACACCGATGATGAATGCATGCAGACTAACGGAAGGTTTGTTGCTAATCTGATTGAAGTACTAGCCGTGTTAGGTATCATAATGAGCCCCATAACACCTCACCAATTGGGGACGTGAGGCTATTTATTAGGTGTTTCAACCCCCCCCCCCCCTCTCAATGACAAATCTCTATTTGTGATATCGGTGCATTTCATGATTTTTCTTATCACCTGGGGATGGATCATATTGTAGGCTGATCGAGTGATTGGAATCAGATCATCAGATTGGGCATACTCAATCTGAGCTAAACTTATCCATATATTAGGCACTGGTGTCATGGCCCGGTGAGCCTGCCGAGTCATCTTGTTGGACTAAGTATATAAAAAGTGTAGTTCAGGGCTGCAAAGACTGTATTTGCACCCTGGTGTAGTTCCTACTCCCAGTAGCCTACTGTACGTGAGCCAACCAGCGTTCACAATCGATCCCAGGCAATTGCAGGAATAATATACTGCACTGCTTGAATAATGGAATAAACCGTCTCGCCTTGTTCATTCAAATAAAGTACCCTGCACAATATCTATCAGATATTATACATGGTTGGAGTTTCACTCCAGTGCTTATTGCCTGGTAGCTGTAGTAATAGTATGCACTGCTTTCACTGATGATTGATGCAACCAACCATTTGCTTGTATCATCCACATGTATGCAGCACCCTGCACAAAATTTATATTCCATTTGATATAATACTTATGTTACACAATTGGAGTTTCATTCCAATGCTTATGGCACTGAGTGTAGTTGTTCTGTGGTCAGACAAACTTTCTCTGTATGGCAACAATGATGGTACAGTTCCTGTGTGGTAGCTGTTCCCTAGCCTTGACTGCTGGATGGTGTATAATGTGACTGATTGGCAATTTTACCTGGTCATGTTCTATGTCGTGTGAGCAGTGGTAACAAGAGATTTGTCATGGTGGGAGGGGAGGGCAGGTTGGGGGGATTACCTCACCCTCCATATCGGCAAATGGAATGTATTGTATACATGTGCTCAGGACTGGCATCTGTTAAACTTCCATTAGACAGTAGGTCGATTTTTGTGTTGGATAGGGGTTTGTGAAGGCCTAGGTTCACCCACGAAACCCACATTGTGCATACGCTACTGTATGTGCACTAGAAAATATTCATTCTCTTTGCAAGGTTTATAGACGAGTATTGAGGGCGGGGACTGCACACAATTTTATCAGAAAATGGAAGAATACACTGATATTGCCATTGTCCGCACATGACCAGTGCTCATGTCGACCAGAGGTCTGCTCATGGAGCTTCACTAGAGCATTGTCCCCGCTGAATGAAACCATGTTCACTACTCACAATCCCAGCGGCAGCTAGGAATTATGTGGTTGCAGTTATGTCAGCACCAGATGTACTCCAATTGAATTATCATATGTTCCCAGTAAGCACAAATTTCAGATAATATACTTCTTGAGCATATAACTGCTGGGATGAAACTTAATTAGCCAAACTATTAAGAGGTCTGATTTTAGCAGATCATGCATTCTCATTTCTCACTGGCTATTTAGTGGTGAAAGAGTATGCAAAAATCACTCCATATCTCCCTCTCTCACTTTCTTTCAGGTTCACAGATCAACTCATCACAATCAGGAATAGGCATTCCAATGTTGTAGAGACGATGGCACAGGTAACCGAATGATCCTGCCAATAAGATTTGTTTATCGTTCTAGGCCCTTGCTTTTAACAAATGTTTAGGCTTGTTTGTACATCAACTTGCCACTTCGTGTTAATCGTGTACACATTCACCAAGCTTTTAGTCAATCCTAAAACTTTCGAAAAATTAGGAAAATTGCATAGTTTCACCTAGCTCTGATGACCTTCACTCTTGTCCGGTTCACATCTACTAAGTCTCATTATGACAAGACTTTGGCATGGAACCCATTCTATTTTTGGCTTCAATCACTTCGGTGTGTTTTGCCATTGTTGGTACAGTAGGACTGCAGCTTCGCTGGACACCTGTGTAAAAAACCATGTTATCAACTCAACACAACAGCATATCAATTAATCTCTTGTGAGTGGAGTTGTTACTACGGGGCCCTGTTTCACAGAGAGCTTGTCTGATTTCAATGACAGTGTTTGCGCTAAGCAGCGCATTTGCGAGTTTGGCACACTTTTCGCGCCAATCCTGCATTGGGAAGAAAGTTGGGGGGGTTTTCCCCCCTAAAAAAAAAAAAAAAAATGCTTTTCCATTTCTGGGGTCATACCCAATTTTAGCAGCCTCTAAACAGTACTGCCAATGCCCGACTGTCATTTGCTAATGCATAGAACTAGTACAACATCGATTAATGTCGAAGAAGTTCACATTTATCAGGAATTTTAGAATTTGCGATCCCGAATCTCTCTCAAATTGTGGAAAGCCCACCTCAAAAATTTGAAATCCCCCCGAAAAATTCCGGTATTTGGGGAATTCCCCCCAAATTACAAATCCTAGCGCTAACACTGGTGTGTGAGCCGGCTGCTGATCCACATTTAGTTCGGAACGGCTCATCCTGTAAGTTCCCTTGTTCTAAACTTTTCCATGTTCAATTTAGAAATTCTACATCCCAACTGACTGAGACTGTTTTTGCAGTCATGGAGGTTCAAAGCCAGTAGGAGTGGAGAATACATTCAATATGGATAATGGTGATCCTCATGTCTAACCAAGACAATTACTTGTAACTTTCCTTGACCATATGAGGAATATGGCATCCACGTTAATAGTATGTTCATTGTACGGTCATTTTATGGC
>JAUOBX010334924.1:0-10982 GCA_032360705.1 Eupentacta quinquesemita
TATTCAACACTTTTCAGGATTGGCACGGGGGAAGGCTTTCAAGGAATGGTCGATATCTTATCCGTTACAAATGCGTTTCGGGGAGATTTCGGCATTTTCGGAAACCAATTTGTCCATTTATTCCACCTGTGGTATTCATTTTGCGTTCGAAGGATCATGTGATATACATTTTAACACTGCACAGGGAATCGAGTTGTCCAAGCGAGGGCCAGCAGGTCTTTCGACCTGAATACTGCACTACTGTCAGTTGTGAACTTCTAATTTCATTTCGGAACATCTAACACAATCAGAAAAATTAGGAGCAGTAATTTTCCGGCAGCATCAACGGCAAGGAGCTAATTGCCTACCCTCTCGGGAATAGTAATAAGCGATTTGCTAAACAATGTGGTTTCAGTAGCATAGTCTCTGGATTACATCGATATAGACGCATCCCCAATTTGAACCACCACTCTCCAAACATATCATCTTGAATTGACAGTATGTCACTTCTTTCTCACAGTAATTCATCTATAGTATACCAGAATAACTGGCAGAACTTGAAACGTCTGCACTACTGGGAACAGAAACTGTAGCAAGAATTCTACAGAGATAAAGAATGTCAATGAGTTCATCTTCTCCAATCCATCAACCAATCAATCAATTTGTTTGGAGAGTTCCATGCAAACACATGAAATAGATGTAGATCGAATCATGACTTATTTGAACTGTTGATCAAATATAATCGCGGTATATGAATTACTATGATAGTGAGATTCAGTGAGACTCAATTGGCTCCCGAAATCGAGAGTAAAACGTGTCTGATTTGGAGTAACATATTGTACTGGTATGTCATTCTTAGAGGAACATCCCGAGTTTCGCAAGCGGTTGGTACTGTATTCTTTTGACGTATTGAAAATATCAGAACTTAATAAATACAGATGTTCCAACTTCCAAGAATGGAGTCATGTAGTCTCCAATGAGTTTTCTTTCTATGGAAGAAACACTATAACTTACAGTTATGAATAATTAAAATAAAGTCCCTGAGAAAGTGTGACTCACACTGACCCAATGCGAGTTTATCCAGCGGCGGACACACGGCTGCAGTCTGACATAATAACAAATATGAATAATATAATGAATTGGGGGTACTCGAGTCTGTACGATTATCTCACGCTAATCGAACATGCACGGGCTACAAGACTAACCGACGTAAGGTGTTGTGATGATCATCAATCCAGAACAGAGTACTTCCATACGGGAAAACTAATTGTACGCTAACTAATTTAGGTAACGCTGCCTGCATATGTTCATTTCTCTACACAGGTTACAAGATTCACGTTTATACATTTCCAATGCAAGGCAACTCCGCACGTGCAGAACTGGAGCTTTTGGCGAAGGATTAACAGCTTCTCGAAGTTCAGAGGAGCAATGACGTGAATGTAACGATAACCTATCAATATATATATATATATTAGGATCTGATTTGATTTGCGTATATATATATTTATATATATATATATATTAGGATCTGCGTATATATATATATATATATATATTTATATATATATATTGACGTACTCTAAAGCATGCGCAGATCGCATGCATATAGTGTACATCTATAGGCGAGCACATACACACACGGATGTCTACACACTGTCCACATAGTGAAGTGAGTCTGGTTATCGGAGAGAGATGTTGGTATTACTCCATTCCGTGATTATCTAGCCTGTGGTTGATGATGAGAGTTACATGAACTTTGAAATATTATGCGGTTACTTATGATGTTACAAAAGTACCATATCTGTTACACAATCGGAACTAAACAGAGTTTCCTTCAATCGACCTATCGCTTCACTAAAGTTGTTGCGAGTTGATAGATATAGCCAACTATCAAGACGTGGGTAACCGTTAGGAATGATTTATGTTTGTTTCCTAAACCTGACATTTCCCGTCGCTACAATAAATGATAATGACAATATGAGATAAATGTCGGCGTCAGGAATTCAATCAACTAATGAATTGATACTTTATGCGTTCAACTGTTTCAGTTTGCTCCGATAACAGATCAGGATCTTTTAGGTGAGAAATGTCAGAAAACAGCCACACTGTAAATCATCCGTAGCTGTTTATATAATCTAAACAAGAGGTGAGCTGAAGAGTTACCGTATTCGTTTTAATCAAGATGAAACACTGCCCTGTGATGGAATTGGTGGCATGCACCGCCTCGACCCCGTCCTGTCCAAGTAAAGTTCATCCGATGTTGTGGATTTCAATAATGCATTGGTTTCATTCTATTCTGACACAATGTTGTTCGTCGATGTCCGTGTTCAACAACTCCCAATTCTCATAGGATCACAACAAGCAGTGCCATTCTCGTGAATTTTGAATTGGCCATTGTTGCATGGAGTGTGGTGTCTCACTGACTAATTTGAAGTATACACTATGATTTGATTGTAAAAGTATGTACATAGTACGTCAGTTTCGAATACCTGGTTGCTCGAGTGATTCATATTCTAATCAATGGCCAACGACTGGTGAGTTATAACTGGAATTTTCATAATAGCAAAGTGAATTTGGTCACAGTACATAATTATGAAAGAATTTTATATTATCCCGTCAGTCTATTCATGTGTGAGACTGCAATAAATTGCCGTTAATTCAATTCATTTCGATGATAGTATTATTCATAACTGATTTTATTAGACACTCGAGCCATCCCATGCCCCAACGTTTTATTTCCAGATACTGGACCTACGGTATTGATATAATGTGATATGTGCATGAACGAAAATTATATTTTCCAGTTAACGATGATCCAGTTAACCCAATGTAAGTAGCTGTGAAATTGAGCAATCGCGTTTCACCACTCTTATTTTTCATATCATATTTTGATTACTACAGAGGTCGTCCATATCACTTTGAGTCTACTCGTTGCGTTGTGTAAGGAATAGGAAGGTATAAGTACAGGGCAGGACATATGTTGTAATATTTTGTTTACATGAACTAGGCTTCCAGGTATAACCGGTTACGACTGTTCTCAACTTCGTTATCTGAATTTGGAGATCCTATTTTGCTATTGACATTCTACAACATATGGCCATTAATAGCTAAATTTGTTTGAACAGAAGGTATGGTTACAGCATGTCGTCATTCATTACGTACAACAATATTTGAAACACGGTCGTTACCACTCATGTTCATTTGTCCGTAACAAAAATATATTTTTCCTAACCAGGCTTTCATACAAGTCGACTACAGAGGTACAGCCATGTCTATTATATACACATCATACCATCATGCTCCATTCAATGTCATTGGACCTAGACAATCATGCTGTTGTGAGCCTTTAAGTGATGAATAAAATATAGGAAAATACTGAAAAAGAAAATATATAAAGAACTAGCGTACACGCATAACAGTTGACGAATTGGTTTATGAAAAAACACTCCAACTGTTCTTACATTATTATGTTTCTATATTATGAACATATTCCTATTCATAAACTCTTCCTCCATTTCAACAGAACAAATATCCTACCATGCCCTGGGGCAGCCATGGATATATTTCAACCTAGTAAGACATCATTCTTTCTATAGATAGGAAATATGCAACATGTTCATTCATTCTCTGTGCAAATAGCAGCTGGCTGATTGCAATTTTTGTTGGATTTACCCGTCAGTCGCAAAAGAATCAAATAGTATAAATTATTGGGAAAAAAATCACGTTCACATTTTCTTGCATTATTATTTCTTTATATATGAACGTATCTCTACCCTTAATTTATTCCTTCATTCTAACAGAAGAAATCTCCTATCACGTTATGAATATGTTCCTCTCAGATAGGAGATACGCAAGATGTTCATTCATTCGTTGTGCAAATATAACTGATATTTGCACAATTGGGTACATTTTTTGTCAGCCGTTGCCACATTTCATATAATCTCATCCCCTGATTAAATTGGACAAGCAGTCACAACAAATCTATCGTCGGAATAGCTGTTCGTCTTTATATCTAATTCATAAACGAAATTAGGTCATCAAGGCTGCATATCAAAAAAGATGGAGCCGTAAAATTACATTTCGTCTGTAGTCTAAATTGATTTCCCGACGCCGTCGTTGTAGTAGTTAAAATTTAATAATGAGAAATATCCATCATCCCAAAATGTCACCCATATTTAATAAGCCTAATTAAATATAGCCAACCTGAGTTATACCTCATCAGGAGGTACGTTACGGTACTGAAACTATCGATACATGCGAAATAGTATGGATGTATGGGGCTAAAGATGTGTTGGAAAGCATGTAAAAGAGTCCATGGAACAACATCGGTATAATGTTGACATTGCACAGACATCGCACTTGAATCACAAATTCAACATACCTGTGATAGAATATGTTAGGGATCTCTATATAGTATAGGATAATATACTACTGTTGTTTACCGATCCAATCCACAGCTTTGTTTCTACGGCAGTTTTCTTTGTCGGCGAGAAGGCAATCATGCGATGGACATGTGGAAAACCACGCAGATCATGTGGCATCTTGATAAAGTTTCTACTTTGCCATTCCACCACGCTACGGCACAACGTGAGATAGTATGAAGGGCTGATGGCTTCAGTGTTTGAGAAAAGTTCGAAGAGAAAATATCGTATGTGCTCTCCCTCAGCCAGCTCGGGCCTGTAGACATGTAACCGCAGTGCCCGGGTTTGTGTGGCTTCGATTGATCATCAGTAGGGCGTGTGATCCCGCGGTTCTTCTTGCTTTGTTAATTAGAGGGACCACAGCAGGATTACATGCCTCTTTGTTCGGATATATGTCTACATTTCTGGCTGCAAGAGCCTAACGTTACACCGCTGTAGAGTCCCTGTAACTCGAACTCGGACTTCAGTCACAAGTTGCCTCTCCTTGTTTAGTCTCAGCCTATCATTTGATTATCAGTCACTAAGCGTGGACATTCTAGCCTAGCCTAGCCGCAACTTGGGACTATAGGGACTATGGGGACCGATGGGACTATGGGACTGTAAAGCTTACATGGCAAAGTCACAATGTCAATGAATTTCAGTATGAATGACGTGTCAGAATACCTACTTTATACTGAAAATGTAAACTTTCACATTTACTATTGGCGGAAAAATTAGGAAATATCGTGTTACCTTACCTGTTTGTGATTATCAGCTGGGCTCAGTTACCTAAATAGGTGCATTGAAGATAAACAGTAGTTCGCAGGTTCGTTTAAATTAGTTTGCCTTGTGAGTTTCTCATCGCAAGACAGTCACCTACTAAATGACGGACGCAGACAGTTATTGAACGAAAATCATCAAGTGAACACCTCTTTTGATGATAGATCTCATACCAGTGACGCTTGATAGCCTCTTTAGTAAAAGCAGAGGCATTATGTATTGGAGCTTAACTATTATGTAATTTGATGCGTAAGAATGGCATTAGTTCCAGGGATCCTCTAGATGATGCATTCCTGGCGTAATAGAAGGAATGGCTGATTGATGATTGCGTTTATGATGTTTGTAACGGGACAACAAGTCACAGGGCTCTCATCAGCCGATCGAGTGTCTTCGCAGATGCAGGGCAACATCCGGCCTAAGCAGAAACGGTTGAGGGTATAGAAGCTTCTGTTACAAGTATACTGTCGAATTTACTCGCATTGATGCGATTCTGGGGGATTCCCCTCCAAGTTACATTGTATCGGTACTTTGGTACTATAAACAACAATCTGCCGCCTCTGATATGAGACTATACTGTGCATCAATATTCTTGTAATTGCCTGGCGCAATTGCAGGGTTTTGCTTGAGGTCAGTGCCACGAATAATACAAATATCCGTTTCAACTGAAGACGATACACCCGGTTGCAGTATGACGGTATGTTGAGAGACACCGACTGGGTCTCCTCTCGAAAGATAACCATAGCTTAGAGAAGAGGGCATGTTGGATCCATGTTCCAGATAATGTCTGGGTTACGATACTGTGATTGAGAAACCGTCAAATATGCTATACTGTATTAGGCAACGATGGGGTACGATAACAACAATTTGTATTTCCATATTCGTCCATATGGGGTAACATCATAGGGGAATGTGGTGAAATCCACTGTGCCCTTGTTAGGTTTGAAACGTTCTTGGCATCGCTCAGATAATTTTGGGAAGTGGCGCAAGCGAATGGAAAATACCTCGGTGAATAAGTATCATTTATAAGGAGTCAGCTTCGGAGTTTCGAGTCATACTGTTCTGGGGATATTTAATAAATTGAGAACGGACTAGTGAGATACATTTCTGGCTCAGTAAATGCTCTTGTTGAAACGTTTGAAAAGTAATGCCGAAAGCAAATGAGGGAATACCTAATTAAATGAGAATCATTTTTAATAATCATCTCCAGAGTTTTGAGTCTTATTGTTCTTGTATTGGAATATATAATAATTTGAAAACGGTCTAGCGAATACAATTCAACAATGTGTTTCCAGCTCAGTGAATGCTCTACTTTCACACAAAACTTTGTGTTTTGAGGTCTTCAACAGTCCTTGTCACTGACGTTTTCATTTTATTGACTGTTGATATCACCAACTGTTTGTGAAGAGCAACACGATGTACCTCTTCAATACTGATTTTGATATATGAGAGAGTACGCGCATTCTCTATTTCTGGAGCCAATTAAGCCTTACTGAATTTATCCTGTCATAGCTGATTTATTAACGCGATTGGATTTGATCAGCAATACAAATAAACCATGATTCAATCTGCACGAAGTCCATGTGCCTGCATGGAGCTACCCGAACGAGTTTATGAGATATATTATCACAGTTGATGCAGTGGAACAGGTGAACTCACGGAACGACATTTTATATCAAAATTTCTCGCTAAGGTAGACTAAATGTAGAAATGTAGACTTCTTAATTTCATTCATCTTGGTACCTTCTATTTATCTCTCTCAGGAAATTCGAACGTGGAATAAAGAAACATGGCTGGAATTATCAGGTGGTACCCAATACGGGACCTATTAATACTATCTGTAGTGCCTAGTGGTCATATGTGTTGATGCTTTGAATTTTTATTCTGTCGGCTGTGTGTTCTAGTCCTCATTGTACCATCGACCGACCCAGATAGCCCACACCGTTAGCGGAGCAGAATTGCCAAATGTCGGCAATGGTTGGCAAGGGTTGAGGGAATGTTGTGTTGGCGGAAACAGAACAAGTAATTGAGCTATCGTTAAACCAACATTAAATAGCCGACAGCTTACCAATGGACTAGTGTTTGTAACGCGTAGTGTAGCCAACCGTTGGCAATAATAGCTGGGACAAAGTTGGTGAATTTGTCAACGTTGTTTAATATAATTGCCAATGAGCACCAAACCACAACGGTGTACTAATGTTTTCACAGACGATTTGGGCACACAATTTCAGTGCTATTATTCAGGAATAATACTCCATCCTGATTAGCTACAACAAGAGACAAAGGGGTAGCTAATTTATTGCGGTGCCAATGTAGTGTACTCAGTCACTCAATCGATTACGTATAAAATCTGCAGAACAAAATATATCCGCATAGGATTCGAAACAAGACACAAGTATTCATAATGTACACGGGCAGCCGTTTTTGATGATGTATTTCGCTCGCAGTAAATAATAATCCGGGTATTGCAACATTTTATTAAACCTCTACATTTAGGCAAGGTTTTACGTTATTAATTAAATTCCCCTCCCACGAAAAAATACAATGCATTGATCTCAAAACAATTTTGCACAAGGTTACATTGCAAATTAATTATCAGTCATCTCGTAGGTCAAAATTTCGGCCAACCTGTCTGATCCTAGTAAATGAATCAGCTACTCGCGCAACATTAATAGTACTTGCCATTCATCGCGAGATCGTGAATCCATCACTATACTCAATCTCTCTATAATCCTCAGCTGCGATTAATTAACTATGAGTAGGAAGTCTTTCCAACATTTCGAAACAACCTAAGCCGTAGAAATCCGCCTAATTTGACACTGCGACAATAAATATTCCACTATGCCCCCGAAATAGATGTGTGATGTTTATAACTCTACATTTATGCACAAGATCTTGGCCCACAACGGAAGTTCTAGTTAGCCTGATGATATGATAACGAGCTTCAACCAAAGATGAATGTACCGGTGAGAGGTAAGTAAAGTGCAGTGCAGCTCCGGAATATAGAGTATGGACTAGTAGATTCGATATTTCATATTAAACTTGTGTCAACTATATGTCAGTATCGCGATTGCTTGGTTCCTACATCTAAGATACCTTCTAAAATAAGATGTCAGTGATATCTTCGTGCCGTATGTTACATCCCCGTTGCAACATGTAGACAAACTGTGCGTGTTTGAAAAGTTACCAATGTTCAGGGGTAATGATTGTGCAGCGCTTTGAGATGTGGTTCCCACATGGAAGGCGCTATAAAAGTCCAACTCATTAGCATTCATTGTGAACACTATTTGGGACCTGTACATGGCAGTTAGCTTGAAGGTAAACATTTCCAGTAAATCGGGATAGGAGATATGAGTTAGGGGAGTAGGTAGGGCCATCAAATACAATTTCTGAGAGCTGTGAGTATCTTTTCTGTACTAATGATAACACTATGAATCTACCTGGGGCCATCCCAAGGGTAGGAATAGGCCTAAGCACTTAATTTGGAAGGGATCTGTTACCTCAATCGATCACAACATTACATATACTGGATATTCTGCGCTCGGTATTATTATTATTATAATGTAGCTATGAGGACCATTATCATACTTAGTATGGATAAAATGTCACGCTCCACCAATGTGTTCAGTGAACAGCAGAGTTGGTAAACAACCTTTAATTAACCTCAAGTGACAATGGGAGCGTGCTCTATTAATGGTATTTTCATTCAAATGTAATCGACATGATCCACCAATTCTTTATATTGTTTGTCCATACTGTAAAATGCTTTGGCTTAACAACTTCCAGAGTGCATTCATCTTCAGTATTTTCGAGAGCTATAATTACCATAACCCAGTGTCTATTTAGGAAGAATGTTTACACACTGACCCAATCAAACTCGTTTGGTTTGTTGATCTCGTCAAGAAGATTTTGTATTAGAAGCGATTTTGGGGACCTTTCCTGCTCAATTATGCAGATTGTTATGTGGTATGAGGTTTCCAAATGAGGACTCGACATGAACGTTTCGTAGCTCACGCAATAATGTATATTTATACGTAAGGTAAGGTTTCTGCATAGTAGCATTGCCTATGATAAGTCTCAGCTCAGGAGATTCCGTAACCCAGTTTTACTACCCCTGCAGTCATTACATTTACCGAGCGCGTCAGTGTGTGATGAACATCAATGTAGGTTCCATGTTATATTATCAGTAGGCGTCCTGAATTACTGCAAGGCAGTAAGGACACGGTACTTTTTCATTGGAACCGTGCTGCAGAAAGAACGTACCAAATTGTTCTGAGTCCTTACTCCTTACCCTTCTTAATGTGTAATATTATTTAGAAGGGAGTCACCGAATGTAGGGCACTGAATAGCGGAACGATTATTTCGCCTGCCGCTTTTGTTCAGTCCGGAAATTCAATACGAAATTATATTGGGGCGGTGTGTGCGGTTTGCTGAACCCGTTGGCGATTTCCAGGGCAGCAGCACGATTATATAGAAATATTGCCTGCACCAATTTTTCCCACTTCAGTCGAATTTGAGAGAGGCGTAAATGTCTGGCGTTAGAAGAGGAGATCCAATGAGACATTTATTTGGGATAGTAGGATTCTGGAGGAAAACCAATTTATTACAATTCAGGTTCCAGCAAAGACGGATCTTCCGAAACAAACAATTGTCAGAATAATGAACGATATGAACTGCTCTTATGAGGAACCATTCCGAATATATATTTCTGGCAGACACGCCAGATAGAGTTTGAACTATGGGTGACACTTCTTGAGCGGAGCTCAAAATATATTTTCTCTAAGAACTACTTACAATCCAAGTAGCAAAGCAGCACCTTTCATATTCTCGGATCGTTGAATAATTGGCTAGTATAATATTAGGTTGTGATTTCTCAGAAGTCGATGTCCCTCCGAGTGATGTAACTTGTTGTATCTACATAATTTAGGTGAATTCATCAATTCATATATAATTTATACATTTCCATCGGATTCTCATAGATTAAAGCTGTTAGGCTAATTTCAACCACCATTTTAACTTGCGATTTGACGCTTCATTACTGTATAATAACAGTTTGTTAAATGTGTAAGTATCAGTTCATTGCGTTTAGTGGAATTAAAGGTGAACGCGCAAGGAGGTGAACACGATCGGGGTGAGTGATGAGGGGCGAATACGTGAAGGTGAATATTGCCTATTTGTATGTTAACATTAGGATAAATATATAATACTCACAATGGGAACTTGAAATACCATCTGTTTCATAAACAAGTGTCGTTACGACATTATGGGGGAGAACAGAACTATATACCCTTTTTCGATGATATCAGGCAATTTATCGTCTAGAATACATCAATTTGTTTTCTGATTCAGTCAGTCAATCCAATTTTACCAATATTCTGTCATTTATAAATAACCCTGTTTGGAATTACTGAAGCAGGCTCCCATTATTATTGGTCAATTCCCATGTATTTGAGTATTAAATTGACACCCACTTAATCACATACATACATACATACATACATATATTTCTGTCTTATATCGTTCGTGTTTACTGACCTGTGCGTCATAAACTCACAGATATAACAGTGCGGTTATTATTCAGGCACTATATTCTATTCAACTATCGCAAATATACGTTCCCTAATTATATATTTCCACCTTATAACCCTTGTGTTATTTTGCACATCCACGGAACCCACAGCATTTTCTCTAGTTGGCGCTCCGACCTCGACAACCAGAAAGCCGACGAGAACGGAGCCTTTCGGCTGTAACTTAAAGGTATACTGCAGGCTCCATAACATTAGGAGTGACCTTGTAGATAATGTATAACTAAATATATTGGTCCAA
>JAUOBX010335035.1:0-10981 GCA_032360705.1 Eupentacta quinquesemita
AGGACTCCGAGGTTCGAGTGATCAGCAGAAAACCAACTAAGAAGTTGTGAGGAAGAACAGATAATAATAATAATAATTATATAGCGCTTTATGCACTGCCTCAAAGCGCTGTACAAAGAAAAACAAAAACATATTAATTAATAATGCAACGTGAACAAATAGGATTTCAGGTTATGTTCGAAAGTCTGTAGAGTTGTAGTCTTCCTCAGATCGTCAGGCAAACTGTTCCACAGGGTTGGAACAATCCAGGAAAACTGACGTTCGCCGTACGTCTTCGTCCGGGTTCTTGTGGGAGTATATCGCAGTTGCGTGGAAGAGCGGAGGCGTCCCGGAGTATCATACGGAGTGACTAGGTCAGTGAGATAGTTAGGTTACCTGGTATCATCAGGTTACCTCGTTTGTTAGGCAATACGGACTATTTGATGTGCTGGAATAACTTTTTTGCATTCCCTCGAATTTGGCTTCGTAATGACAAATACAATATAACTACAATTGGATCCTAATTACCAAATCGAGCGATAATCGTAAGGATAGTACTTTATTGTGTTCCGCTATTTAGACCTGGTTGTTATATCTTTCTGAGTAAACTTCACTTGAACCAAACAATTACTCCTTTCAGTAACTTACATCTGCAAGTCATCACAGGGTAACAACATAAAACGTACGAATGGTCACTCCAAATGTTTGACTTGGAAGTTGCCATCTTGCCCGAACATCTCGTCTGTACAAATCTATCTGAACTGTACCTGTACGTCTCTTACTCCCTCTGAAAAGTATGAAATTGGGAGGCAGCTGGCATGAAATAAATGGGAGACAAATATTACGCCGTAACTAAGACGATATCCTACGACGACTTACACTGCGTCGTTCATTCGTTGCCTGATTTAATTTATCCGGATTTTACCGTTGGATAATGTACCCTGGATCGACGATTTAGCACGTTGTTCTACAGCAGTTCAGTGGTCAGGTTTGGAATTGCGATTGAGATAGTAACGCTGTCTATAGGACTCGAGAGAGAGTTACCCGTAATTAAACTTGGCGCTATTACTTCTTGACACACTGCAGTAAGATTAAGAGTCTTGTGCAGTCTTAAGAGTCTTCTCCTAGCGTTGATATCCAAATCCTACTCAAGAACTACGATAGAAAAAAAAATATAGCTGCATAACGGTCCACAGGTTTCAACACTGGCAGTGGAGCATTGTACACAGTAGGATATTATCGGTGGTGATTTGGGCCTCATGTGCGTCACTAGTCCGATCCTGGAAGAGTCATCCTAATCACAGTAAGAAACACCTGACCGAAGAAATTTGATTTAAACTTACCCGAACCAATCCCATCCAGTTACCACATCCGAACCGGGAAATCAATAGCTCGCCACGTCGCGAACGCAAGTACAGCCAACTCCGGGGAAACTTCAGGTGAACTGGTGGAGACTGAGTTCATTGAACCCAGAACTGTTCCATGCCAATCGTAAATAATACCGCTTGACTACTATTCAGATGGTGGTTGTTGGTGTTGTTCTGAGATTACCAGCCGAAAAGGGCTTATACAAATTCGTTAATGACCTATCTGTCGCCTGTTCATCAGTTATTCAGTTGACCGTCAAAGTTGCTAGTCCACCAGAGCCGTTACAGATTAGTAGTTCAATATTGAATGTCTCTTTGGTATAATGATATCGCTAATAACCTTTCCTGGAAAATGAAATGGCTGTAAATGGTTCATAATGAACTTCGGATGTTTCGAGTTACTATTCATGTAGACTATTATGCCGTGATATAATTTGACATGCTTGGTATGATCCAGTTGACAGAGCAATTATCAACAGAGTCTTCCATATTTAATATGGTTTACATAAAACGTGCGTCGAATTGTTCTCCCAATGTGTGCTCACCTGCACAAATCTGTTTCGAGGGCTGTTAGTCTGTCGTCCATGTATGTCTAGCTGTTGTCCCGAATCCGTATCAGCCGGAACATGTGTGGAGTTACTGATGTGTACCCCTGAAACTTTCAGGAAGAAATGAAGCAAGAAGGACATGTAATTGGTGGTATTTGCAACTAATTGTTATTATCGAGCACTACTAAAGAGGATACAATTTCGAATAAAATAACGTTCATCCTGAGATATAATAATATACCACATTTCTATCGCGGATAATTTATTCAGTGACTGATGTAAGGCGTCTCAGATGCTCAGAGCATATCACATCTGATCATTGATGAATTGTCACATAGCACTCAGCTCGCACTGGTCAATCTTGACACACTCATCCCAGGTGTCACCACATCGTAAAGGGGACCTCCCGATGGGGTTGTCAGATATGTTGCACGCTACAATTTACAAGTTACCTCACAAGCTCTCTAGTAACGCTTGGATTAGACGAAGTGCCGGGAAAGTTTACCGGCCATATATGAGGTTTGAACAATATTCTGTTCACCAGTCTGAAGCTCTACCTACTAAGCCAATCCGATCAATAGATAAGTTGATAGTAGCCTCATTTTCTATTAATATTGTCAGAAGTACGATTGACTATCGAACACGTATAAGCTCGTTCACGGTCGCATTCCACGCTGTATGCTAATGATCTGTGCCGAAGGTCACTCAATAGCGCGCGCAGACCGGGCTGCTCGAACAGTGTACAACGTAATGGAGATATCGCTCTTTCGGAGGTAGGGCAATTTTTCGAAACTCCTCTGGCGAGAACTATGAATCCTTTCACCACAAAACTTCACTGATATTTCCCCCACACTTGAGGACAATAACATAGTCGAAGATTGGGTGAAATTACATAATTTTCAACTAGTTATGGCAGTTTAAAAATAACCCGTAACGATAAGTAAATATGTGAAATGTCGTCTTATTTCGAACCTCTATTCAGGTTTAGCCACTGTGAGCCTGCGCATTGATAACCGTGAACTGGCTCATTTACAGGAACTCCCTATTCTCCCTAAACATCCAGGAATGCAGATTGTATTAGTGACGTTCAGCAAGCAATAGTTGCACTTGTAGTAGGCGAGGACTTGGCCTCTGGGTTATTCTATCCTGTAGAAGGTATGATAATTATGAGGGTAGTTTCGGGAGAGTTATAATTTGTCTAGTCGGCCGGCAGTGGGCGATTACCTTGATTAAATATGAAATCAAAGGCAGTTCAAGTTTACGAGAAAGTGGACAAATTCCTGTTCCTTGGCACGCATGATTGTCGGGTGAAAGCGCGAAATGTTATCTTGATAGCATGTCGGAAATACTAACAGCTATGCCTCGATATATTCTGAGTACTTATCCACTAGGTTCACGGTCATGCATAACCATTGAATGACGGCCCCATAGTATTAAAAATGAAATCAAATCATCGTAGAATATAATTATGTGAGTTATTGTTTTAAAATCGGGAGTTGTGTGCACGGAGACTCGAGGGAAGCAACCGTCATGGTGATTGTCGGCCGCAATAACACCCGAAATGTAAGTGCAAGTGGGATAACAAACCATGTATGATGGGCTCTTGTACACAGTAGGCACTATCCTATTCACACATACAACAATTTCGAAGTGGATTTTTTTTTGCATTTCCCCTTTTACCGAGATCGCCCTGCAGACATTTCTGTCTTCGATCTGATGTTGTCGCCGAAAACTGTCTAGTTCCCTAGCACTCATTTAGAAGAACATTAAATATATTCTCCCGTGCAAAAATGAATACAGCCATCTGGTGTGGAGTGTTCGTGGTGTAGTGGTTGGTCCACTCGCCTCGAATGCTGAAGGTTGTGGGTTTTAGTCCCAGCTCGGACGTTTAATCTGGAGCGATCCTCCTGTCGACCCATCAGTAAAATAGAGACATGTGAGGAACCTGAGTACGATCTGCGCCCATTGTGGCAGTAACTCACTCTCCGTGATTGTCAGAGAGCGTGCCTGATTTCCATGATCGGGGTAACATATGTGAAGCGCTTTGAGCATGTAATGGAAAAGCGCTATCATATGGTTACCAGCACTTTGGTCCTTGCAATCTCAACAGACAAATCAGTTAGTTGTATGGAGGTTGTTGCAATTTGATGTTCCAATATTTTTGTATCGGTACATGAAACTCAGTTTATCAGTCGCACCGAAAACAGTTTTGAAAGACGTAAGTTGTCTGAGAGCGATGTGTCCTAACAGGCTCGAATGATACTAGTGGTGTGGGATAATGCTATGATAATTTGATGGAAATGGATAAAAATGTTCAATTCCTGTGTAATACCGCAGGTCACAATGCGCACATACGTCTGAAACACTGTGCACGCACACAGCTTATGGGTTTAGTGATTATTTTAGCGTTACAGAGTCACTGCGCAACTCTTGCAAATACTGAAGTGTCCGATGGTGGCGGCAGCTCATTAAAAATCACAATTATATCTCCAGGAACCATTCAGGTCATAAACTGGTCAATTTTGAAACTCTCGCTGTTCACAAGACTTTTCTAAATCAATCAAATACAATCACCAGGATATTCATTAACAATTAGGTAGCTAAGTGACATTCGTTTTCTCCTGTCAGCATCCGTGGCCTCTTCAGCTTTATATCGCCCAAGTATTTAGTATCGTTTCATATGAACACCTGAAGTTAGAATAAACCAGTTGGAGAAATGAACCAGCATTGCTTTTCGAAATGCAACGTATTTATTGAAAAAAACTGTCCTTTTGTCAGACAACATATGAAATATCATACCGATAGCAATTCGAATTGTTCCCATTCTCCCTCCACATAGTCACTGCCGTGTCTATTGCTAAATTTTGACAAAGTACACCCGAACGATAACAATATCTATGATAATAAATCGGCTAACCCTGTATACGTTGTATCCTAATCTAACAAAGAATACAATTAATTTGATACAAACCAGCTAATTAGAAAATTCTTTCACTTATTTTGTTATTCCATTTGTTATGCAGGATATCCCACACACATGATAAAGTCCTCGTCAAAGGGTGTTTTAGCGACAGACACACACTCTATATATAGCATGTTGGATTTGCGCCACACAGGGGAAAAGCGTATGTTGTATATTTAGGAATTAACAAGCTTTGTGTGAAACCGCATTGAACCCAAATCGTATACCATATAATTGGTGCCAGCTGATGGGCTTAGCTGGTGACTAATTTAACAAGCAGTTTGCAATAATCCCTCAGCAGTTAAGTTATTGTTACACTCACGAAATGTATAACCCAAAATAAGTAAAATGAGAACTCCATGAATTTTAAGTTGTTTCATGAATTATATGTGCCTTCTACTAAGTTTTAAGAAGAATTATCCAGCTCAAGTAAAATGTAAATATATTGAATGCAGGAATTTCACTTACAATTTATGGAGCTCTTATTTTACGATTTATAGTGAATGAAAAGACAACTGGAAGTGGGGAAGTGATAAGGGAAGATGTCCCCACATTTCATCATGCTACAATTGTGTAAAAGAGACATGAATTTGCTGCGAGACCAATTATTGAATCAAGTTCTCGCAAGAGTGCACAATGGGGTAAGCGCTATCCGTGCAGCACAATTTTCACAACTACTACACTTTCTGCCCTGCCTGTTCAATCAAATTTCCGACCTTTTCTCATAGTAGCCAAACACTTGTGGGAATGTGTAATGTGTATGCACCCCTCCCCCACGCCACCCCATTCAGAGGTAGTATGCCTACTTCCGTGTGCCTACTATGCATATTTGCGGATATGACTTCTCAGAGCTTGAATTCATAAGGGCTCTTTCCATGCAATGTCGAGCAACTGTATATTTCTATGTCTATAACCTTTTTATTGAATGAGCTCCCATTTTGCTTATATCCTGTGGTTTACAGTTGATATACACAAGCACTCTATGATGGTCCATAGCATGGACGAAGCAAGAAGAAACACTCGACTCACCTATGAATATGACTTCAACCTGTAGATTATTGTAAATGGTCGTAGCTATCACGGATATTCATGGATAATATACGCTCCGGGAAAGGCTCCTCCGCCAGCTCCTCGCTCCAAACTCCAATTATACGGTTATACTGGTACTACGGCCTCCCTGTTCTTTAGTGACATATATACACACTGATTCAAGTTGTGACTGATCAACCAGCCAATCCTACCTGCCGCAGTCGCTCGGTATTGCGGGTTTATGTTATCCATGGTAAACTGATGAACAATGGCCTAGAATAGTGTGTTCCTATGACAAAATAGCGATAATTACTTTGTATGACAAAACAGCGAATTGTGTCGCACGAAAGTATATGGCCTACATTGACGTGAGATCAGTGACCAGAGTAATCGAAGTTGAATAATTCGAACAAATATCGTGTGTTTTCAAAAGTAATGTCGGTACCTATAAGAGGGCTGTTGTATTGGAACGCCCCGATACTGGCAGTGATAAGAATATGTAGCCGACGTGGGGGAAGGAACGTTTTTGATGACATGGCTGCCAATATAACCTCTGTTATGGTAATGCATCAAAGTTTATCTGTGTCGGTCCAGTTGTTCCTGATATTTGGTCGCCCAACCTCGCCAATGACTAGGTACTGCAAACCTATATATATATATATTTACATTAAGATGTTAATTCTCCAACTTTCCAACCCAGTAGAACAATCCGATCTGACAGAATGCCTAACTCTATTATTCCACTGAACGATTATACATTACTCTGATTTCTGTCCCCAATATGATTGACTTGCCACTTCAAAATTGACAAAATGGCAAATTGACAAAAGTGAAAATGAACAAACTACAGATTTATAAATTTCTTGATACTGAGGTTAATTTCGCACCATTTTCATTGATATTTGAGAATTGCAAGGCTCGATTGTTTTCAAACTTCTAAACATGGTGAAGATGAAAAAATTACGTATTTGTCTTCGATTTAGAGTGGACATTTTGAAAAAGGCAGAATTGGGAGGACAATTTTGGAGAAAATTCTGAATTTGGCTAATTCTCCACCATTCCCCATGGTAGTCACAAATTAAAAGTCTCAAATGATTTCAAACTCTGCAACAAGGTGATGATGAACCATTTTTTTCACAATTATAATTTTCTAATCTAGGGGAAAGTTGTGAATTATTCGGCAATTTGGGGGCTATTTTCCATGATATTCAAGAATTGCAATGCTGAAATTATTTTAAACTTTTGCAAAACGGTAAAAAAAAATACAGTTGAGCTCTCAAATAGGGGCACATTTTTTGGAGAATGTAAAATTTGGAGAGAAATATCCTGACTTTTTAGCAAACTTTGATGTACGTTGGCTAATATCCCACAACATTTGAGAATTGCAATGTTGAAATGATTTCAAATCAAACCTTGAAACAAGGTTGGAAGCCACCAATTACAGGTTCACTTCTAAGTGTGGAAACATTATACTACTATAAAACTATATATACTCTATGCTATTTCGAATACGTTATGAATCAACCAACTGGCGCATGTGTGTGTTTTCGTGTCAGGGTGTATATCTGCATATAATGCTACCAGTAATGATAACAAACCTGACTTACAAATTTGCAATTTGATACTCCATATTCAATATATTGAATTATGTATAGACGGAACAATTGGTGGTAAACACGTTGAGTAGGCCTCAACATATCAATAATAACAACAATATTCCAGGAATAATGAAGTTGATCATCGGCATTGAGCGGTCGGTAATGGTCTACCGAATAGCGTTTCTAGAAGAATGTGTCTTGATCACGTATATACTACTGCAACTATCTTCGACGCACTCAAATAAGGGAAGGGGATTATGTAAGTATACCTATTGTAGGAGTGTGTGAGAAATAATTGTCATGTATGATGAGCTTCTCGTACACAGTAGGGACTATCCTGTTTACAAATAAACAATTGACAGAGTAGAATAATGCCGCAATATTCCTATTACAGAGATCCACATGCATACATAGCGAACTGGATGACATATTTGATTTGATGGTCTTAGAAACAGCCTAGTTTTATGTACTAATTTAGGAGAAAATAAAACATGTACTCCCGTGCAAAAATGAATACAGCCATCTGATGTCATATAGTTACCAACACTTTGGTGCTTGCAATCGCAACCGACAATTCAGTTAGTTATATGGAGGGTGTGGTCATTCAATTATTCACTGTTTTGGTATCGGATACATGAAATGCAGTTTATCAGTCGCACCGAAATCAGTTTTGAATGACGTAAGCGGCCTGGGAGCGATGTATCCGAACAGGATCGAATAATACTTGCGGTGTGAGATAATGCTAGCGCCTCCCAGTGGTTCAATACCGCGAAAAATGTCCATTCAAAATAGAGTGACCATGAGAGGTTGACACACAACACCGAAGCGAAAGCCCCGCGACGACTGTGAGCCAACGAGTCAATTGAAACCTGATCAGCTCAATACTGCAATATTCTGATATAATAACAATCTGCTGAACTCTGGATGTTCCCGTCTCCATCACACCCCCTCGGGCGTACGTACCGTAGCCTGTCACAGCCTCTTCATTCTACACTCACCGTTGAAATAACACATGCCGTAATAGCACGCTGGCCAGCCGGTATAGCGCATGAGTACAAAACTACGGGTTAGCTTCGCTGCCATATAATACAGCCGCGACCAGCGGGATTTTCTGTGGGGAGGAAGTGAGCGGTGAGTTGATTGGCTGCAAGGTATTATTCCTCGAGTCTTGTTTACTGAAGTCCGGATATGTTACGGTAGTCCAAAATTGTTACGGTCAGTTCGGCCTTGTGGAGCGACCTGGCATGCGTTCGAATGGATAAGATGAATGTTCAATCACTAAGTAACCCCACAGATCACAATACGCACATATGTATGAAACATTATGTATGCAGAGAGCGTAGTGGTTCAGTGGTTGATTGCGAACACATAAAGTGTTCAATGGTGGAGGCAGTCCATTCACAATCACAACTGTATCCCGATGAACCATTTATGTCCTATGCTGGTTAATTTTAGAACTCTCGCTGTCACAAGATGATGTCACAATACTCGTTCTGGACATCTCTAAATCATTTAGGTACAAACACCGGGATATGTGTTAGCAATTAGGTAAATGAAAAACATTTGTCTTCTCCTCTGTCACTAGACTGTCAGCATCTGTGGCAGGACAATTGAACAGGGGAGGGGTATACCATAATGATGTTTGATACCTAGCGAAACGTTCTCTAGAAAACAGTTGAGTTTGAAGTTGAACATGGTAATTTTCGTTTTGTCTATAGGGTACAAGTAAATTAGATCAGCTTATAAGAAAACATATATAAGTTTTTCGTACGGTTGCCAGGATGACTAAAGTTCGTCAAATGTTGTTTCTGTAACCGACACACACCTCGTATATCGCATATTTGATTTATGGAGTTCTTATTCTACTCATTTGTGATGAATAAATTCCCGGGAGAGTCAACAATAGGGCGAGAGCTATCCGTGTCGCCCAATTTCTCCAACTTCTACCTTATTTGCTGCGAGCCTAATTTTATAATCAAATTCCCAAAATGTTCCCATAGTAGCAAAATATGCATATTCGTGAATAGTACTTCACAGAGCCTGAATTATAAGGCTTATTCCATGCAATGTCGAGCAACTGTATATTTCGATGTATTTATCCTTTTTATCGAATGGGCTCCCATTTCGCCTATATACCGTGGTATACCGTCAATATACACTAGCACTCTATGATGCATAGCCAAAGCAGGAAGAAACAATTGACTAACCTGTGATTATGACTTTAATCCGTGGATGATTGTAACTCACCGCAGATATCACTGATATTCAATAATAGTATACACTCCGGGAAAGGCTTGTGATAACTATATGGCTCCTCCGCCAGCCTCTCCCTCCAAACTCCAATTATACGATTATACTGGTACCCAGTCAATCTTACCTGCCGCAGTCGCTCGGTATTGCGGGTTTATGTTATCCACGTTAAACTGATGAACAATGGCTTAGAATATTTTGTTCCTATGACAAAACAGCAACACATGCTTCGTTTATAAACTGTTTTCACCTGCTAATAATTGAGCTGTAAGGAAAACAAATTCGCACAAAACTTCAATCCGTACATTGACGACCAGTGACTAGAGTGATCAAAGTAAAAAAATTGAACGAATATCAACAATTTCAAAAGTAATGTCCGTACCTATATGGGGACAGTTGCATTGGAACGACCTGATACTGACAGTGAGAAGTATCATGTAGGCGACGTAAACACGTTTCTGAGGACAGGGCTATACTAATATGACCTCTGTCATGGTATTGCATTGAAGTATGTAGGTGTCAGTGCAGTTGGTCCTGATATTTGGTCGCCCAACCTCGATGATGACTAGGTTCTGCAAAACTATATATATAACTGCATTAAGATACTAACCCTCCAAATTTCCACAACAATAGAACAATTCATTCTGACAGATGCCCAATTATGCATTGCTCTTTACCAATTCTTTCCCCGGAATGATTGTCTGCCGAACAGATTGCAGACGACTTGCTACGTTCAAAGTTGACAAAATAGCAGAATACCAAGTTACTACCCTGAATATCCCCCCTATGACATGACCCTATGATAATAATAAGGTCAACTTTGAGACGAGTGCTTAGCCCAACCGATGTACTGAAATACCTTACTAACAAGAAATTGAAATACTGGTGTATGGTGTTGTTTATTGAAGGTGAACGCACATACAATACAGTCATCTGTATACAAAATAGGAATACATCCGTAATATTGTGGTTCTTGATGACTTATATACATGTATTTTGATTTATCCAATTTGTATGAAAACGTACAAAAGTGTATAAAATAGTGAAAAAATATACAATGGTATATATAAATATGCGGATTGACGAGGTCCATATGCTGATGATGGAGCAGAATACAGGAAAGAGTTGCAACTCATAATGCATCCAATTCTTCATGTTATTTAACGGAAGATGGTGTCAGACATGTAACCATATCTGCCACATTGCGCAGGCCAATAAATAGGCCCATTGCAAAAACACCTTAAAAGC